>PVIU01003694.1:0-139972 GCA_004026605.1 Ondatra zibethicus
GAGACACAGAACCCCCATGTGTCGTCAGCCTGTCTCCGCTGCTCCTGCTGGCACCCTGAACGCCCTACAGAGGTCCCAGGCTCTCCTTGCCAAGCACACATTGAGCACCTACTGCATGCTGCATACCGATGTTTTCCTGTGTGTAGGGGACCATGCTCTGGAGGCAGGTAGAGCTTTAGAGGGCAGGGATAGTGGTCCAGTGAGTGACAGCTCCTGGCTGTACATGTGTGTTTGTAGGTCTGACAGGTGTAGCAAGGGTCCCAGCCCAGGAGAGAGAAGCAGGAAGCTGGGGGGAGGGAGAGGATGGGACAAACCTGGAGCCCAGCCTCTACTGGCCCAGGTGGAAATGCGGGCTCCTCAGTGAGTTGGTGTTTAGGATTAGGGAGGTGTGCAGGCTCTCAGGGGACCACAAGGGTGTTTCTAGGACTCCTGGTGAGCCCACCACAGTCTCTCACTCTGAAGAAGCACACCCACAACTTCCCTCAGTAAACCCAAGAAGCAGCCCCACACTGAAGGGTTGGCATCAAAAGGAGGCAAAGCGAGGAGGGGGAATAGGAATGTCTCCCAGCCAACACACTCACCTTCCAGAAACTCCCAGAATGCTGGGCAGAGGGAGGCACCTCGTGAGAAAAGGGCCCATTACCTCTTTAGGAAACATGAGACATGGTGATTCACCCCTTCAGGAGGGAGCCCGGGAAAACAGCTGAACAGCAAACAGGACCCTGGTGCCAGAGCCTTGGGGCTTCCAGACATTTCTGTGTTTAGGAATTGTCATTTATGTTTGGGTTACAGGACTAAGAGATAAGGGGGGAGGAAGAGAAGAAGGGAAGGAGGGAGGGAGGGAGGGAGGGAAGAAGGAAGGAAGGAAGGAAGGAAGAGCAGAAGGAAGGAAGGAAGAGAGAGGGAGAAGGAGGGGGAAGAGGAGAGGTGTTCTAACATTACGGAAATACAGAACTCATTCCCTCAGGTCACTGACCTGCTCACTCTCCCCAAACACCTCAGGCCCTTTCCTCTGGCCGTTCCTCCTTTGGGAGCTGTTTCTGCCCCGGTGTGCTGGCCCACCCAGACACATGAAGACACCCCCACTCCCACCCCCAACCTTAAGAGCAAAGTTCTACACAGAATAAGAGCGAATCAAGGAGACTGTTCACTGGGGACAGCAGTTGGGATCCCACCATCCTCTGCCACAGATGTGCACGAGGACAGCCAGATGGACTGGCGGGTGGAACAGATCGGAAAGACAGGGCGCCTTGGGAAATAGCAGGGAACAGAGTGAAAACACATGAAGAAACCGGGGCGGTAGCACACACCTGTAATTCCAGCACTCAGGATGCTCAGCAGGAGGATTGCCACGATTCTCAAGGCCAGCCTGGGATACAGGATGAGACCCAGTCTCGAAACAACAGCAACAAGTTTGGCCATGTGGCTCAGCAGATAAAGCTGTCAAGACTGACCACCTGAATTCTCGATTTCTGAGCTTGGAAGGAGGGAATCGACTCAGGCAAGCTGACCTCTGATCTCCTCCCCACACTATCTAAAAAATAAATAACAAGTCAGGTGCGTGCCTATGATCCCAGTGCTTGGAAGACAGAAACAATAGATCACAAGTTCAATGTTACATAGTAAGTTCAAGGACCACCTGAGCTACCTAGGACTCAAATAAAAACAAAAGCAAAAAACAAAAAACAAGGATATACAATGTCCTGGTCTGGCTCCCCAGGGCCTGCCGTGGCCAGCCCACCACATGCTGCCCCTGTCATCCCCTGTCTCCCCCGACACACACACCCCGCAGCCCTCCAGCTTCAGGAGGCTTTATCGTAAGTTCATTCTGCAGGCATGGACCTGGGCTGCCAGACCCTCACAATTTGTGAGGAAACACAGGTGGCCAGACTTTGCAAGGAACCTCTTGGTGGTCAGAGCTGGCAATTAGGCAAAAATTCCAAAATCAAAAATAAAACAAACAACAACAAAACTCTGCAGGCCAGAAGATAAAGCCCAGCTGAGGAAAGCTGGCTGGAGCCTGGGCCTGGCATCTGGGAGCAGTGGTGAAGCAGGGAGAGGCCAGGCCGGGTAAGTTTGGTGGTCCTCAGGCCATGCTGGGGGAAACAGCAGGCCCGGTTCAATAGAAGAGGCCCAGCAGGTCAGACCAGATTCTCCCAGGAGCCCCTGGGGGTCAGAGCACCCTGGCTGCTTCCTGTCCTTCCACACAGTGTCTTCTCTCTTCTTGGGTCCTCTATGATCATGGTGTTGAGGTTTTCCCCCAAAGACTTTGTCCCTGCCAGGATCCATCAGCCCGCTGCAAAAGGGGGACACACTACCCACAGCACAGGGCTGACACACTCCTCAGGCTACTGGCCGTTAGGACAACATGCCACATGTAGTACAAGGCTGGGAACTGGAACCCGAGTTCTCTGGCCACAAGAGACGGCATGACACTGACCAACCAGCCCACCACAGCGGACAGGGTCTATAACCAAGCATGTGACATGGGTGTACATGTTGACACTGGACAGGCCTGAACCCGTGTCACAGACCAAACCAGCCTCCTAGATGAAGACTTCCAAAAAGACGCATGAGTTCCCCGTGCCTTCCTTTCTCTGCCTGTGAAATGGGTCAAAGAGGCAATATGGGTGCCTAGAAAGTGGGTGGCTTAAAGCAGGACTGAGAAGCAACAGGGTTATTAAAATGCCAAATGATGACACACTGATAGGGTGCCCTGGCATGTGTCTGTTGTCCCAGCACTCTGGTGGTGGAGGCAGGAGGATTGAGAGTTCCAGGCTAGCTCACTCTATAGTGAGACCCTGTGTCAAATAAATGAGCAAATTGATTAATTAGCAAGCAGTTGTGATGGTGTGCACCTGCAATCCCGGCATTTGGAGGTGGAGAAAAGAGGAGCAGAGTTCAAAGCCAGCCTTGGCTACACAGGAAGTTTAAGGGCTTCCTGAGCTACAAGGGACCTTGACTCAAAAAAAAAAAAAAAAAAAAAAAAAAAAAAAAAAAAAAAAAAAAAAAAAAAAAAAAAAAAAAAAAAACAAAACAAAAAAAAAAAAACAAAGAAGCCAGGGAAGTGGTGGCATATCTTTAATCCCAGCACTCGGGAGGCAGAGGCAGGCGGATCTCTGAGTTTGAGGCCAGCCTGGTCTATAGAGTGAGTTCTAGGACAGTCAAGGCTACAAAGAGAAATCCTGCCTCAAAAACTGAAACAAGCAAACAAACAAAAGCTAAAAGGAGGGAAGGAAGGAAAAAAGGACAGAAGGAAGGAGAGAAGGAAGGAGGAGGGAGGGAAGGTAGGAAGGGTGCACCATCACTTCCATCCACAGTGAGGCCTGAGAGAGGCTGGAGGTGGCAGTGTGGGCATGTATTCAGCAGTTTGCTGATGTGGGAACACAAGCAGAAACGTGGACAGTGGACAAGTAAGTGATCATAGCTGCATCTCTTCACTGTCCACTGGAAAAAACAGAAGAGATCCCAGAGTCAAGTAAATATTATATGCCCTGAGCATTCAGACCTCAATGGCTCCCCTGGTTTTGGTTTTTGTTTTTGCTATAAGGACCCAGACTCCCAGCAGCACTGGCTGATTTCAGGACTGTAGCAGAGCTATTCCAGAGGCCAAGAAACTCAGAGTCCTAGAAGGTAAGGACAGGTTCAGAAAGGGCCACATCAGCAGTATCTGCGGAGGGGCCCAGGAGCTAGAGCTCGCAAAATCCCGGGAGAGAGTGACATGAGTCAGAATAAGTCAGATGGCACCAGGCAGGGCAGCAAGGGTGTTTCACACTGGCACAAGGATCTAGGTTTTGTGCTTGGCACCACAAAGAGAAAGTAGCATTGGACTGACACCAATAGTTTATGAGTCCATGGTAACATAAATAAGAGACTGGATGGATGGATGGATGGATGGATGGATGGATGGATGGATGGATGGATGGATGGGTGGATAGAGGGATAGATGGATGGATGGAGAGATTAATGGACAGACAGACAATCATAGACAGCCCCCTCAGGCAGAACTCCAAATAATTTACAATGACACTCCAGGCCCCAGATATGCTGGTGACTTCCTGAGAGTACTCACAGTCTAGACAAACAGGGACCACACAGTGGCAGCCTGGGCTAGGTGTGATACCAGTGTTAGTGATTGTCACCCCTGCTGACTACTCCTGACACCATGGTCAAAGTGGCACTAAGACTTTCCTTCCAAAAACCTGAAGCCCTGCGGAATCACACACAAACAGCTGATGGGTCTCAAAAGCTCCACAAAATAGCTAGCCGGACCCTCCAAAGCATCAGGACAGGGGCTAAAGAGGTGGCCCAGTGGTCAAGAGTACCAGCTGCTCTTCCAGAGTTCCCAGCATCCACATGGTGGTTCATTATCATCTGTAACTTCAGTTCCAGGGGATCTGATGTCCTCTTCTGCCGAAGGTACCAGGCACGTACATGGTGTAGGCTAAACACCCATATACATTAAAAAATAAAAGTCATTGAAAACAAGGCAAGTATAAGAAACTGCCCCACACAAGGAGCCTGAAGGGATGAGGTACTAAATATGAGTAGGACTCTGGACCAGAAAGGGGTCGTGACTTATAAGCCAGGGACATTGGCTCATGTCGCACACTAAGATAAGAAGCCAACAGAAAGGGAAGATCTGAAAAGAGACAGCCTCTAAGAGAAGGGTTGGCAGTGGGGGAGGGGGATGAGAGTAAGGTCCCAGGTACCATCTTTTCCATTTCTCTGTTTCTGGTCCCACGCCAGGTGGCATCTCCCTGTGCCAGCAGCACTGTGCCAGAATGAGCGGTAGACATGAAACCTGTGCCCGCATGTTCCCCTGGCCATGAGGACAACAGACACTGCGTGGGAGGAAAGAGCAAAGGGGAAGCGTCCAGCAAGACACCCAATTCTCAGAAAGTCTGGGTTAGGAGTCAGAGGTCCTGGGTTCAAGCCCTACATCTTCCTCTAGTTGAGTGTCACCTTTAACCACTCACTTCCCCTCCTCACAAGTCGGGGGCTGAGGCAGCTGACACTGGGCCCCTTCCCCATCTGCCATGAGGGAGTCTGAGTTCCCTATCCAAGGGACTGCGTACTGGCTTTGTGCTCAGCGTGGCCATTCCTAACTTTGGTCTTCGTGTCCAATAATCATCCTTGAAGTGAGATTCAGATGAAGGCAACTGGGACCCACTACCTCCATCCAAGTCCTCTCTGTTATGGGAGCCTCGTACACCTGATCCTCTGTCCCAGCTCTTTCCTGCCCCAGAACCTTTGTCTCTGCTTCTGCCTCCACCTTCCACAGCCTTCTATCAAGTCCTTCACCCAACAGGTAGCTTGATTTCCCCACGGAGGACATCACACCCTGTACCCTGCTACATCTTCCTGCAGACGGTGCAGGGTCAAAACCAGGCTGCATCCTCCTGTCCTGGTGTCTCTCCCACCATACTGCACGCCAGGTACATGGACAGTCAGTGAAGAAACGGATGCATGGCCTACAGTCACGGCCTCTGCAGCAGGTCCTGGGGGGACCAAGTGTGTTCTGTGCTGTGCCTGGCTGTATATAGGGTCCATCCTTCAATGTTGGTCCATCCCTGCCTGGCCTTGTATCCCCTTTTTACACCAAGGCTACCCTGAGCTGTCCTAAATGCCCAGAGACTTTGGTTGACTCCTTCTACCAAGGAGCCAAGCCCAGAGCCCACTGTCCTTCCTGTGCCTGTGGCCACCTCTGTTCCAGGCACATCCCCGCCATGACATCTGGAGGAGCCCTGAGGCTGGCATGGGAGCAACAGCCTGGTGCCAGTTAGGGCCAGAAGCCAGTGTGGGGAGCAGAGCCCAGACTGGTCCAGAGGGGGCAAACTGGGCCCTCGTTCCATGTGAGAACCAGGCACTCCAGCAGGCTGAACTCCGTCTTTGGTCCTCAGGGGTCTGGAAAGCCCAGAGAGGAGCAGCTGTGGGGGCTGCATCAGGCCTCATCTTCCTGACCTGCTGTCTTCGTGACATTTCCTAAGTCTGAACACTGACGCCCAGGCGATGTGACATCTATCGACAGGAAGCTGAGAAGGCCAGGTGGGTCTGACCCAGGAAGACAAATGGTTTGTGAGTACAGGTGGGCTTCTGTGGGCACTGTGCCCCTGCCATGGCACACCCAGGCAGTGACCTCAGAGATCCACAGATCCATGTGCCTACTGCCTCTGAGCCTGTTTCTGAGTATGTGGCATTCCTGGGCCCTATCCCCACCCCACATATCAGGCTGACTCAGCTCAGAGTGAGGTTTTCCATCTGCACAGCGGCCTAGGGGGCCCAGACACAGGTGTCTGCTCAAGACAGGGGTCCAGGCCCCACATTCCTCCCAACATCCCAAGCGGCAAGCCGGGCAGCATCAACCCAGCCAGGGGCAATAGGCATGAGCAGGAACAGGGTCCCTCTGGGGGATAAAACTAGTTCTAGAGGCCCTAGACTAGCCCCTCACCCTACTCCACACCTCTTCCAAGCTGCCAGGGCCCCATCTCCATGGTCCCTGAAGTAGGCAGGGCAGCTAAACCAGTCAGTCTTGAGCAAGGTTGCTCCCCGAACACTGGTAAGCTGTGTGTCCCCAGGCAAGTCTCTTAACCTCTCTGGGCCTCACCTCTCTCTGGAGTTAATGGTGCCTCCCACTCTAAGGGTTGGTGAGAATCCAGCTCAGCTCCTCACACCTGGCAGTGCCACCAAGTCAAATGGATACCTACTGTACGTGAGATGTACTCTGAGAAGAGGGGAGGAGCGAGAAGGTGGAAGCAAGATGGTGTCCCTGAGGGCTAGGGAAGCCCCACTCCACCACCCACCTGTAGAGGAGGGCCTGCCCAGCCAGGCCCTGACTGTGGGCGGGAACCTGGCATTGAACACAGGAGGAATGATGTGGGCAAAGGACACAGCCCAGGTGAGTGACAGGCACTCTGCAGTCTCCTTGAGTCTCAGCCCAGAGTCCGCCCTCAGAGAGGCCCCCTCCTCACTCACCCCCCCATTTGCCTCTCACCCAGCAACCCCTTACACCATCCACCAATTCTGTGACAAGCTCTGTTAGTTCCATGCCTCTGCTGCCAAGCCTCCAGGCGACAAGAACAATGTCTATTCTGTTCCCCACTGCATCCCCAGAATCCAGCATGGCGCCCGGCACCCTACGCAGGCTCCGAATAACCTAAGTGTGCCTCAGTTTCCTTATGTGTGAAAGAACAGCATAGCAGCACCCACCCGTAGGATAGCTTCAATGACCCGGTGAGTCTCTCTCCAGAAGGTGTGGAGAACAGCCTAAAAGCCAGAGTTAATATTCTCAAGGCCCCTGAATAGCTCACACCGGCCTGTGAAGAAGAAACAATGAGCGAATGCGACTTTGTGGAGCCCTGGACAGTCACAGGCGGTGGGGTAGGGGTTGTATAAGCCGCTGATGTCCCCAGGATGTTTATTTTGGTTTTTTTTGGGGGGGTTTTTTTTCCGCCTATTCCCAACAGCACAACCTGATAAATTCTCCACCCACAGACAGTCAACAAAAAGCATACCACGCCCCTCAGCCCCAGAGTGAGTGCTTAGCCCAAGCTGTCGTCTCTCTCGCTGAGCAGAGAGAAGGTCATAAGACTTTAATTTTCCTGTCTTTAATTTTCTGATCCACGTGGGAGCAACCCCAGCTGCTGTGATTACGTTTTTAAACCTGACTCAATGGAGGTTGAATTCTCTGGAACTAATTGTGTATGTGTGTGTGCAACTTCAGTCTAGGTCCTTCTACCTATAAAGACAAGGCCGCTGTTGTTCCCAGCTGCTTACCCCAGGCTAGCTGCTCACCAGCTCCAAGGCTCTTCTGCAGGAGCACAGGGATTGTAGGCGTTCTCGCGCACATCTGGCTTTGATATGGGTTCTGGATATGGGTCCTCATGCATGCATAAGCATTTTACCCACTGGGCCATCTCCCACAACCTAGTACCAATAACCAGAGACTCTCCCAACCTGAACACCCCTGAGCCCTTGAGCTAGGATCTTGAGACATCCTCAGCCTCTGGTTTGGAAGGTCCTCCTGCCTTTTGGGTTGTAGGTCTCTACAATCTGGGGTTTCTGGCACTAGGCCCCTGGCTCAGCAAACCTTCAAGGCCTGGATCTGTGGCTCTACAGGTCCAGACATTGCCATCTACCAACCCAGACCGCTGAGCCCTCCTTCCCAGAAGCTGATGGCCAGGACTAGGAAGGGGAAAACCCAGCCGGGCCCACATTCCTATGACTGCCAAGCCGGGCAGGTGTCAAACAGCAGAGGCCTGGCACACACTCCAGAGTGACACCAGAGCTGGCCATTCCTGGGGTGCCCAGGCCCATCTCTGACCAGAGGGTGAGGGGCAGACCTGCCGCCCCCGCCCTGCCCATGGAGCAATCTCATGAGTCACCCCCACCTCATGACCTGCCTGCCTGAGCCGCGTAGAGGCCTGTAATTACAGCCGCCGCCTCCTCCCAGGCGGGGTCTTATCAGCCCATCACCAGGGCAGGTAGGCAGGAGGGTGCCCGGAGGTGCCCCGGATACCACCATCCTTGGCCTCCCTGGCAGGGGATAGGGGCAGGCCTTGGCACGGCAGCACAGGTGCAGGCAGTTCCGAGTGGGCTTTTGGCCTCCTCAGAGTTCTACTTTCATCCAAAACTGAGCCCCACCCTTTCTGGGTATCTTCTAGGCCACTTTTCCACAACTGTCCCAAGGCACAGCCCGGGTACCAAAGGAACACTAAGGCCTGGTGCAGCAAGTTGGAGCTGTCAGTTAAACCTGGTAATAGAAGCAAAGAAGGGATGCTGGTGGAAAATGAGGTGCAGAAAGTTCTAGAAGGGAGGTGGAGCAGCCACAGCAAGGTCCCCTTGCTACCTCTGGCCCTGAGGGAAGGGACTCTGCTCCCATTCCAGATGAGGATGACTGAGATTTGAGGCTCTTGGGCAGCTGAGGGCCCTCCAGGGGTAAGAGGACTGTACGCCACTTAGGGAGAGGTGGCTTGCCCAGCTCAGAGCATAGGGAGCCACTAACAATGAAAACATCAGGGTCTGATGACACACAGGCGAGGAAGGAGAGTCCGGTTACTTTCAGACCTGAGCGGTCAAACCTCAGCTGGACTCTTCTGTGCCTCAGTTTCTCCAGCTGGAGACAACACTGCCAGACTCTTCGGGACCCTGTGAGGATGAAATGGAGAAAGAGGGCAAAGGCTCTTCTGCCTCCTCCCGGCATTGGCAGGTCCCTCCTTCCAGAGAGCAGGGTAGGTGGGAGGCTCAGGGTGTGTCTCAGCACAGGGAGGACTCGTACCCATCACCTCCGCCACCCACACATGCCTTAGGGAAGCTGCAGATGGTCACCAGGCTCATCTGTCCCCGGGCCAGGTCCTGAAGATGAGCGCTCCCAGCCCCACATCTCCAAAGCCAGACCAGCTCAAGGCCTGGATGCAGAGAGATTGATAATAATTCCCTGCCCCAAGAGCCTTCCCTCCCCCAGACCTGCTCAACCAGTCTCCCTAAGGTGCGGGGAAGCTGACACCTGAACCCACTATTATTCTCTCACTTGAGAGGAGAGGAGGGAACATGACTGTGTCAGGCATCATGGGGAGAAGTATTAAGGCCCGCGGGGTCCTCCCAACCCCCGGCTCGTGGATCCAGCATTCAAGGGTTCTTTGTCCCTTTCCTGATGGCAGGGGAGGGAGGCTCAGGGGGACTTCTTGAACAAGGAGTGTGGAGTCAGAGAGTCTAACTCAGTATCTGGATTTGCACCCTACTTCTGGCCCTCGCTTGCTGTGTGACCTTGGACAAGTGATTCTAGCTTTCTGAGCTCCTATTTTTCTATCTGCTAGGTAGACTGGTGAGTTATGGAATCGCAGTTGGTAGGATTTAGAAGTACAAGCAAGGGCCCAACAGGAACACACTGGGATCCATTTCTCTGGGGCCTCCAGAAGCCCTCCAGAAGCCCTGTGGCCTGGGCCTGAGTACCAACCACAGACCTTAGGGTTTCGAAGCCTTAAGGCCTAGTCCCAACTGTAACCAGGCCCAAAACTCAGCAGGCACTGGCCAGGGTCCTGCCCCAGCCTGAAGAGACATCCTGATCCACACTTCACTTGGGGAACCCTCTCCTTAGCACCCCTGACACCCTATGCGGTCTCCTTCTCGTGCATGATGACCCCTGCAGACAGGGAGACGTTGAGAATGTTCTCGGGCCATTGCCGGAGGGAAAGACCAGGTAGCTGCTAATGTTCAGGATTGCCCACACCGCTAGTCAAGGGTGTGACTGGCTGTTTCAAAAGAAAACAGTGGCTGGGACTGAGTGGGGTAGGTGTTTCTGTGGGGCTCTTGTCTGGCCCCACTGACTATGCTTGTTGTCTAGGAGGGCAGCAATCAGGCAAGAGGGAGGCCCCAGGTGCTGATGTGGATGTGCATGGGCTGTGGGCTACACAGCCTCTGGGGTCTAGGAACTCTTTAAAATAGCTGAGAAGTCAGATGTTAGAGTTCTGCCCTCTGAGCTCTCTTGAGATGGAATCAGAAGAATCAAGAGTTCAAAACCAGCCTTTGCTACAGAGAGAGTTCTAGGCCACTCTGGGTTACGTGAGACCGTTTCAAAATAAATAATAAACCAATAAAGCAAAGGTCTGGGGTGCCAGAGGTTCCGCACTCTAGACTCCAGGTCCCACTGAACGCATGCCACTCCTCCCCAGTGACTGGGTTCTACTGACTTCATCAGACAGCCGAGGCCTGCTGAGGTTTCTCAGGATGGGTTTGGACCAAGTGAGATATCTCTAGGACCACAAGAACAGAGTGGTGCAGGGTCCCGTCTAACAAACCTTCTCAGGGTCCTGCATGGCCCTGAATTGTGGTGGGAGATGGGCATGGTGACAGGGTGTGTCTCTGTCACACAAGTCCCATGGGTGACGAGAGCAGAACCAGCTTCCCAGGACACAGAGCCGTGACTCAGGCCCATGGCAAGGATCAAGCCCAGGTGGCAGCTGGCAGGCCACCAGCACACCCACACCCTCCCCAAACTTGAACCCCAGCAGAGCCTCTGCAGTCTACATAGGGCTCTGGCTATTCCCCACCGTCATGTAAGGAGATCCATGGTCTGGTGTGAGTTGACCCAAGTTTGAATCCAGACTCTTGTCACTCAACAGCTGTTGAGCCAGAGAACCGGAGTCTCAGTTTCCCTCTCAGTACCAAGATATAACCACAGGGTGGGGATAAAGACACTGGGAGGTCACCTGAGTGAGGCTATCCCCCAGGACAGTGGTGCCCAGACAGTTGGAGTGGGGGGGGCGCGGCGTCACAGCGCACAGTGACTCGGGGCAACTCAGAGGCCTCAGCTTCGGCCCCTTGAAGGGCCTTTACATTATGTGTCTCCATGGCTAGTCCCTAAGCTAGCCTCAGGACAGCATAGGTCAGGGGCCTGTGGCACAGATCGTCTCAAAGAGCCCGGTCAGAATTGGACTTGATACCAATGTTATTTCGCAGCCCACAGTTCTAAATTTGGAGCCTCATGGTTCACTTTGCATGTGGTCTTGGAAGTTCTGCAGTTGTCCTGGCAGAGCCCACACCTAATATGTGACGATGGATGATGGCTGGGTGGCTGGGTGGGTGGGTGGAGGGATGGATGGATGGACGGACGGACGGACAGATGGACGGATGGACAGATGAATGGATGGATGAAGAGAGAATGGATGGATGGGTGGGTGGGTGGATGGATGGATGGGTGGGCGGGTGGGTGGACGGATGGACAGACGGACAGACGGACGGACAGACGGACGAATGGATGGATGAAGAGAGAATGGATGGATGGGTAGGTGGATGGATGGGTAGATGACAGGATGGATGGATGGATGGATGGATGGATGGATGGATGGATGGATGGATGGATGGATGGATGGATGGATGAATGGATGGGTGGATGGGTGGATAGATGGGAGGATGGGTGGATGGATGGATGGGAGGATGGATAAGTGAATGGCTACCTACTGTGGTCCCATGGGTCCCAATGGTCATGAGCTCTTAAATTCCTTTTACAGTTTGGGAAACTAAGGCTTATGGGTAAATAGACCCTCCTAAACTATTTTAACAGGGCCTCATATTAGGCTTGTTGGGCCCAAAGGCCCCGTCCTCAAGCCTCCTGAACCAAGTGGGTGGCTTGTTTGCTGGGGCTCCAGGACCCAAGCCAACAGCAAGCTCCACCCTCCCACCTCGCTGCTCTCCTGGCCTTTTCTGTGCCGGGGGAAACTGAGGCCAGGAGCAGGGTTGGGGCTGGCTCACCTTGGCAAAGGTGCCTGCCCGGGAGGCGGCCTGGCCAGGTGCCCAGGCAGGGGCGGGACTTTGTGAATTGCTCCTCAGTCGGCCGACCACAAGCGGGTTGGGTGAAAGGCGGCTGGCTGCTTCCCACCCGCTTCCCCGCCAACGTGGGCCCAAACAATGGGCCTTTGTGCCCTGCGTGGGTGTGTTGTCAAGGTGCAAGCCCTGGCCCTGTGCCCCAGCTTCAGCCTCCTCCAGGGTACGGAGGGGGTGGCCAAGGAGGTCTAAGGGGCCAGGACAGCCAACAAACAGGGAACCAGCCTCCCTGAGCCTCCCACACAGATGAAGTCGAAGCCCAGAAAGGGCAGTATGGGCCTCCAGGACACACAGCACATGGCTGTCTGGGGCAGCTTGGTAACCTGGGATACTAGGCTCCCTCAGCACTGTATCTGAATATCCCCAGGTCCCTCACAACTGAGACCTGACGGGAGTTCAGCACTAGAACATTTTCTTTTCTCAACCTGAAACCAAAGTCTGCAACTCTGGGAGTTCCCTCACCAGGCTATTTCCCTAATTTCCTCTCCTTTCCCGAAGCTGCCTCTTACAGCCCCTCCTGACCAGATCCAAGCAGCAGCCCCCAGCGGCCTATGTCCTGCAGGAGGATACCTGAAGGGGAGGCCCTGCCACTAGCCTGCATTCCTGGAGGAAGCCGAGGCTCCTAGGGCAGGGGAACCCAGGACCCCCCAACAGCTCTGTCCTGTGCCCAGACTCCATAGAAGTGTCATGACCCCAACTCTGACTTGTGTGGGTGCCACAGAAAGAGACCACACGGTGCTGCTGTGTCCCCAGGGAAACAAAGCATGCACCTCCCCCTCCATCTAACAGCCTCTGCCTTGCGCTCACCTGAGAGAAAAGCCTCCTTGAGCCTACCAGGAGGAGTGCACTAGAACATTCTAGCAGAACCAGGAGGAGTGCACTAGAATATTCTAGCAGAACCAGCAGAATCAAAACCAGAGATAACAAGCCACACAGAGAGAAAGGCAAATCAAACCTGAGGTCCATTTGATCAGTGGAGTACTACACAGCAGGAAAAAGAGACACAACCCCTAAGTGGACCTCATGGGATAACGTTAGGCAGACACCCTGGGAACAAAGGAACACAACACGGATGTCACTCCGAGGGCCACCTCTGGAGACTATTAGTCTTCAAACTGTGAGAATTCTAAAACATTTTATGAAAAAACCAAACCAAAAGCAAGAACCATTTCCAGAGCCCCAGAGCACACAATGGCTCCTTACAGCTTTGCAGCTAAGGCCCGCCCTCCTCTGGCCCTGTCAGGGCCTCCTCCTGGCCTCAACCTGTCTTTCCAGCCTCCCTACCAGGCGGGCTGGTCTCCTCACTCTTCCCAAACACACCTCGAACATTCCCGTGTCCACGCCTTCCCTCCCACCTGGATGTCCTTCCTCCCGTTCCTGTCTTCCTCCATGCCAGGCACCATGCCCAGCGCTGCAGGCTGTTAACTCCTGCGACCAGGGGCTCACCACAGGGAAACCAAGGCATCGCTCTCAGCTTCAAAGCCACCCCACGAGTCCCTGGGTACCTAGAATGTCACTGATGGGACACATGGCTCCACACCCCAGCTGTGCCCCTGGCTCCTCAGCCTTGACATTCCAGCTTTCCCTTGGACTTAATCCCCACTCACCTCTCAGGGTAGATCTGTGTCTTTCCAATTTTACATGGGGCAAGCCAAGGCTCAGGGAAGGCTAGGGACTTACTAGAGGCACCCAGTCAAGTCAAGACTGCCTTTATTCCAAACTCTTTCTCTCTGACAGCTTCCAGTCAGAGCTGGCACCCAAGCTCCTTCCTGCCCCAGCACCTTTGCATATGCTGTTCCCTCTGCTGCTGTATTCTTATCCCAGATATTCTCAGGCCCGGCTCCTCCCTATCATTTTGGTTTCTGAATTTAGGCTGAAGTCTCTACTTACACCCTAGAATAAAGGAGGCCCCCATCTTTCTCTATCACAGAACCATATCTTACTCTATCGGTGGACATTGTCATCACAGCTCCTGGTTCATTTCTGTCACACACACCCCACAGATGGGGATTTTCTCTTCAACTGCGGGACCCTGGGCTGGCATCACAGGTGCTTCAGAAAGATGGATGGAGGAGAGCAGACCTCTAAAGGTGCCTATCCAGGGGTGGTCAATGGGGACACAGTTAAAAGGGAGCCTGTGGTTCTGGGAAGATCTTTGCTGAGTCACTCAGCTATGTCCAGGTCGTAGGCAATGCTAGTCTCTAAGATCCAGGAAGAAACAGACAACAGCGGTCATCTCCCACCCACCGGGTGGAAGAGTTTGCACCCCCTGCCCCCTGAAACAGCAGTGTTCTACAGCTGGTGTGGACGAGTTGGCAGCATGACCAACCAGCACTGTGACCCCTCCTTCGCTCTGTGGACTCAGGGGCATGTTCCCAAGCTCAGTTATTCCCAGGTCAGAAAGCTCCTGCTCGCCCACAGCATTGAGATAAAAACAAGAGAGAGACACCCATCTGAGGGGAAAGACCAATGCGGGGCCTCTGGGACAGAGCAAAGGGAAACATGGAGAGCCACATGGGGCCAGGGAGGAACAGAAGGAATGACAGCAGGAGACACAAAAGAATCCAGGACAGAGGTCCACGCCTAGCATGTGCCTCGATGAGCATGGGGCAGCCGCGGAGTGACTTCTACATCACCCTAAGCAAAGTTTTGTGAACATGGACTTGATGAGACCACGGCTCATCTCTTACCAGCCCAGAGAGGTCACCCAGCCCAGCCTGACACATAACAAATCGCTGGTGACACAGGTTCATATTCAAGGTTACTTACTCCAGCAGGGTAAGGGCGAGAGTGCTCAGTTTCTGTAGATTTGTTTAAAATGTAGGTTCTGAATGGGCAATATGGTTCAGTGTGGAAAGGTGCTTGCTACCAAACCTGATGACCTGGGTTCGATCCCCAGAACCCACGTGGTAGAAAGAGAGTAAGATATCCTCTGACCTCCATAGGCATACTGTGGAGTGTGCACACACGCATACCACACACACACACACATACACACACCACATGCACACACATACACAGACATATACACCACACATACACATATATACATACATACACACCACATAACACACACACTCACACACACATACACACACAAAATAAAATATAATTTTTAGTAAAATAAACTAGAAAGCTTGTCCCGAATGTATGGGACTTCAGGAGTGATGCTGTTGGCTGGGAATATTTAGGGAAAAGTCAGGACTGACTGGGAGCCCTCAGCCCAAAGCCGCCTCCAGCCCCACAGCCTTGCAGCCATGGTGGCCCCTCAAGTTCAGTTTTTTCTCCTTGCTACTTTGGGAAGACATCAGGAATTCCCCGTAAGCTGACTGTCCTGTGCACAAAGACAGCCACACAGGGATATCCGTGTGACGCTAGTTGTGGGAAAGATGAACAGATCTGTCAAAGCAGCCGCCATAGTAAATGGGACATGCACAGGGTCCGGGCTGTGACATGACTCTCCATGGCCGAGCACAGCCCAAGATGCATTTGACTTTTGACCCAGCCAGGCAGCTTCTAGGAACTGAGTGGGAAGCCACTCAGGCCACAGGGCACAGGGCACATGGCTGTGGTGTAACATGCATGACAATAACCCACTAGCCTGGGTCTCCACATACAGGGAACTGGAGAGCTGAATCACGGGCCTCCACCACAGGGCCATGTAACCCCAGAGGGGAGGAGCTGCAGGGAGCACCCCGGGTCTGTGGCTGGGTGCAAACCACCGTGGTCTTCTGATAGCATCAGAAACCCAAGAGCAGAAAGATGTGTGTAGCTGGAGCCCTGCTAGAAAGCACCATAGGAAAGTGTTCCAGGGAAACATGGGGCAGGGACACACAAAGTGACAGCAAACACAAGAGCCGACGAAGCTGGAACTTTACTCTGGTGGGCAACTGGGGACATAGAGTGTGGTAATGAGCCTCAATACATATATCCACCCACTTAGGCAAAGGGGAAATACCTGCTGTGGCTATCACCAAACTATGAGAGACAGAGAGTGGCCACCACTGACCACTCCGTTGTAGCTCATTCAATCTTTGTGTTTGTTTGTTTGTTTGTTTGTTTGTTTTGAGACAGAGTTTCTCTGTGTAACCCTGGCTGTCCCGGAACTCTCTTTCTCTCTCTCTCTCTCTCTCTCTGCTCTCTCCCACACATAGACCAGGTTGACTTTGAACTCAAGATATCTGCCTACCTCTGTCTCCTGAGTGCTGGGATTAAAGGCACACGCCACTACCACCCTTCAGCTTGTCAGTCTTCACAGCAGTGGGCAGGATACATCACGCCCATTTCACGGAGGAAAAGCCGAAGCACAATAGGTGATGTCACCTGCCCTAGGTCTCACAGCCAAGGCGTGTAGGCTGGGATTTGAACTCACTGTGGGCACCTGGTTGAGTGGCTTTTACTTTGTGTTTTGAGGTTCTCTGTAGGACTACAGCCACTGTCTGCCCTTCTCTTTTTGTCCTGTCTGACTGTCTCCCCCTCCCCTCTTCCCTCTGCCACCGTCCCCACTTACTGCTTCCTCTGTAAGGAATGCTTTCAGAACAACACCCCACCACCACCCGCAGGACATTCCATGCCCTGGATCTACAGTCCCTTCCTCGACATTCCTGTCCCCCTAAAGTCCCCTTTGCAGCTCCTTGAGTTTAGGGAAACTCAAGGGTAGTTTTAAAGCTGTGTTCTTTAGTCCCACCAAACCTGACAGAGTGTTCCAGAACAAAGGACACCCAGGAAACTTTTGCCACCCGATGCAGGACATGACCCAGATTGGACTGTGGACCAGAAAAATAAAACTGTAATAATAAACAAAGA
The DNA here is from genome assembly GCA_004026605.1 of Ondatra zibethicus. Taxonomy (NCBI): domain Eukaryota; kingdom Metazoa; phylum Chordata; class Mammalia; order Rodentia; family Cricetidae; genus Ondatra; species Ondatra zibethicus. The sequence continues at coordinate 17,128 of PVIU01003694.1, forward strand.
ACAATTATAAGGGACATTGGACAGTCCCTGTCGCTTGAGTGAGGGTTGACAGTAGACAAAACAGAGCCAATATTGCGATTCTCAGGCAAGAGCAGGGCTTCATGTGGTATAGGACACCTGGGTCCTTCAGAGGTGGGCATGGAGGGCTCCAGAAAGGATGTCTACAGAAGGGAGGGAGAGATTACCTGAAGATGGGCACATGTGACCTCCAGGAAATGTGGTGAAGGGACCTTGCTGGTCTGTGGTAGGGTTCTCACTTCCCTCAAGTCTGGGCTCCCTAGGAATGACAGCCTAGGTGGGGGGCTGGCAGAGGGATATGGTGCCCAGGGCGCTGAGGAATTCTGGGGAATGAGGGAAAGATTCACATTTTTGGCCCTGGTGGTGGGTACACGATTGTTAAGTGTGTCAAGTTCACAGCACTGTCTACCAAACACAGGTGGTGCCACAGCATATCCACTGCAAATCCATCAGAATGAGATCAGGAACAAATGTCAGGGTGACAAAGCCCAGACATCCCCCCACGTGTCCCAGAATCAGCTCCGCCCCTGCCTGTCCACCGCAGACCCCAGGTTCTGGCCCCCTGTCCTCCAAGCCCCAGGATGCACAGAAGCCCTGGAGAAAACATCCACCACAGCCTCTCAGGCTTCAAAGTGTCCCCAGGGCCTGCCTGGCTTCTGCCTTCGGCCCTCGGGGAAGCAGGTGTGAGCCTTCATGAGCAGCCACGCCTCAGTAGGGACACAGATCCAAAGGAGCCACCCACCATCCCTCAGTGCTCACCAACGTGCTCACAGTGCTCACTAACGTAGGGCAAGTGGAGCAGGTCGCTTGAGAAACTGAAGCTGCAAGATCAGGATAAATCCGTGAAGCCCCTGCCGTTCTTCAGGGGCAAACAGGTATGTGTTCAAGCACAGACCACAGTTCACCCAGAACCCAGTGCTGTGGTCAGGAGTGTGACTCCCTACAGGGGGTGGGCATGGTGAGAGGTGAGCCTCCTCTCCTCACCTGTCCCTTATTGTCCCTTCTTCCTCCAGCATCCATTCTTTAGGCCCAGCAATAGAGCAGGGAGCAGGGAACAGGGAAGACAGGGGTCTTGGCAGCCCCCCCCCCAGGGCCTAGGGGAGCACAAATGGCTTAGAGCCAGGACTCTGCCCAACCCGTGAAACTCACCTCACCCAGAACCTGTCTCAACTCCTCCAGCTCTCCTTGGCAGTGTGGAGCCTCATTAGCCGAGCCACAGCCGCCCACACTGCACCCGATGCAGGGAGGACCCATAGTGGCGGCAACCCTGCCTCCCACCATAGCCCCATACCCACCCAAGGACCCCAGGCTCCTCACACAGGCATCCAGGGACCCATGCAGGTGGGGCTCAGCTGAGGAGCAGAGCCCTACAGTGGAGTGCAGCCAGGTCACGGTCCCCTCCCAGACAGGCCCACATGGGCCTGGTGGAGTTGTCCAACCTCCTTAATTAACCGGCAGTGATTAAGAGGCCACCTTCGAAGGCCCCTGGGGCTCCGTGGAGGGCTGGGGGCCCAAAATTGGGGGCAGGGCCCCTCGGTCACACAAAAGATTCTGCCACTCCTCCAGATCACATCTGCTGGCTCAAGGCCAAATAACCCGTGTTCTCCACCATCAGGCCTGGCCTCTCTGTGCCTCAGTTTCCACAGGAGGCACCGGGAGGAAGGAGGGCAGCGTGGTGGAGAGGCATGATTAATGACTGTTTGCGAGCAGGCCCCAGAGATGCTGCTGATAACCCGCCCAGCTGTTGTGCTGCTTCGGGAGTGTCTGAGCTGGTTAGCAGGGATAAAAACACAGGAAGGATTTTTTGCCCAGCCCTCCAGCCCTGCCCAATGCCCTCCTGCCCCACAGAGGCCCCTCCTCAGGCAGGGAAACCAGGGAAAGAAGCGTGGGACACACCTGAGCTTGGGCCCTATTCCCATTCTATACTTCAATTCTTTTCTTTTTTTTTTTTTTTTTTTTTTTTTTGGACGATGGGAAATTCTCAAACTCAAGCACAGATGAGGCCTTCAGGGATGGTCCCCCAGTTGGGAGCCACGATCTGCTCTTTTTTTGTTTGTTTTATTTTGTTTTATTTTTTGAGACAGGGTTTCTCTGTAGCCCGAGCTGTCCTGGAACTCGCTCTGTAGATCGGGCTAGCCTCAAACTCACAGAGATCCACCTGCCTCTGCCTCCTGAGTGCTGGGATTAAAGGCGTGTGCCATCACACATGCCTTTGTCACCTCAATTATTAATGCCCTCCATTCATCCCTTCTCTTACTTACTCATTCCATAAGCGTATATTGGACACCTGCTGTATGCCTGGTCATGGGATGGTGCAGGGAACAGACAAGGGCCCTGACTGCTGGAGTTCAGGCTCCTGGGGGTCACCCAGCAGGTACCCAGAATGTTATAAAGTGAAAGCTGATCATGTGACAGGAAAGAATGGACAAGAGCTCAGCTCAGATGTTCCAGGGGGCTGCCTGAAGAGGAGGGGAGGATAGACCAGAGACCCTAAAGGAGCTGTCATAGGGAGAGCATTCCAGGCAGAGGCCCCTGCAAAGGGCCTGGGGGAGGGGAACTTGGGGGCTAGAGGGGGCTATAGAGAGTGAAGAGGAAGCAGGTTGTGGGAGGGTGGGGGTGCAAGTTAGACAAAACCTCTGAGTAGCAAGCAACAAGAAGCCTGGATTGCTTCACTGGGACCAAGCAAGGCCTAGGAGAACCCTGTGCACGGGGTGGAGGCTGCGGGAAGATGGCAGACCCACGCCCAGCACACTGTGCACGAGCTTCTTCAGCTCTAATTCCTGTGACTGGAGTGGACACAACTCCCAACGCCCTGTGTTCCAATCCCAGACCAAAAAAACTAGAGAAAAGCAATTCCAATAGCCACTGGCCTGTCTGTAGCAACACTCCCAGCTGAGGTTCAAATCTCCTCTCCAGTGTGGCCCGGAGTCTCGGACTCCTATGGAAAGTGAGTGGGGAAAGATTAGTCCTCCAAAGGGGATCAGACCCCAGTTTGGGGGCGTGGATGACTCAGGCCCCAGGAGAGCCACCACAAGGAAGACTATCTCATACGCTTGCTGTGTGTCGGGGGTAGGGCAGGTGGCATCTGCCAGAGGCGCTTTCCAGAGGTTTCCAGAGCACCCACCACCTCCAAGGCTTCCCGCGCATCTGGGCCTGAATTCAGGTTCTAGCTCGACTCCTTGGGCGCTGTGTGCCTCAGGCAAATACCTTAGCCTCTCTGGGCCTCAGTTTCTTCATCTACAAAGCAGGGTTGTTAATAATCCCTTCTTCCTGAGGTCATTGTGAAGGTTAAATTAGTCACTGGGTCCTAGGCCAGTAAACAAGGCCTGGGCCATTGTACCTGCCCAGCCCTGGCCGTTTTCAATGTTGCTTTTCCAACCCTGTCTCCTGTCTGTTCCAGGGCTTCATGGTACCCAGTGACCCGTCTCAGTCCTGTGTCCCTGCCAGCAGCCAGAGGGATAGTTTCCACAATTCTCATCGTGATTACACAGCAGCTCCCTGCCAGCCCCAGGCCACTAACCTCACAAGGGTCTGATATGTCCTCCAGCCACCACCACCATCCGTGCCCCGCTCCCCCACCAATCAACTCTGCAGTGCAACCCGGTTCACCCTGGTCCTAGGCTTCTGATCTCCATCCTGCTGGCTCTTTCTCTTTGCACATGCTGACACCCTTCTGCAGAGAGCACTTTCCCTCCCACATTCTGCCTACACCAGCTCTTCCTTCTATGAGGGACCATCCGGGCTCCCCCAAGGATGCTGATCTCTGCTCACCTGTACCCTCAGGTTCCCACATCCCACCCACACAGGAACCCCAGGACCAGATTGAAAGCCCCCATCTTTTCTCAATTATGTAGTGTGTGCGTGTGTGTGTGCATGTGAAGAAAAGCACTCATGTGGAAGTCAGAGGACAACTTGCAGGAGTCAGTTTTCTTCCTCCATCATGTAGGTCCCAAGGACGAAACCCAGGTAGTCAGCCACCTTTTCCTACTGAGCCATCTTAGCCCAAAAGCTCCTCTTTCCTGCAAGGCCCAGGGGGCGTCTGGGGAGGCAGATGACAGTGAGGTGAACAGACAGGTAAGCAAGCAGAGCTGTGAGCATGGCTGAGCTGAGCAGATGGGTGGGGCCAATGCTAGAATAAGTTAACAGGGTGGACCCAAGTGAAGGGAGCCAGCAGACTAACCCAAGGTGAGCTGAGGCAAGCAGTGAGCCAGCTTGAGGGCCTGAGCCAGGGTGAGCTGAGGTGAGGTCAGCAGCTGAGCTGAGGAGAGTCCAGGATAGCAGCAACCAGCTAGGAGTACAGCGCTAGGGGACTACCTATGGTGGGGCGCCGAGCCGCATAGGAGTGATTCAAGGATTAAATGTGGCCAATGAGAGCACAGCTCGGCAGCAAACTTTGTTGAGTTGAATCAAGTTGTATCAAATCACATGAAAGCAAGGTTTTGCTTTCGGTTTTGGTTATTTGGTGGTTGTTTGGTTGATTGATTGGTTGGTTATGTTTTTTTTTCAGTTGTTTGTTTGTTTGGTTGGTTGGTTTTTTGTTTATTTGTTTGGTTGGTTCGTTGTTTGTTTAGTTGTTTGTGTTTTTTAATTGGTTGGTTGATTGGTTGTTTAGTTGGTTGGTCGTTTAGTTGATTGGTTGGTTGGTCAGTTGTTGGTTAGTTGATTGGTTGACTGGTTGGTTAGTCAATTGGTTGTTTGGTTGGTTGGTCAGTTGTTAGTTCACTGGTTGATTGATTTGGTTGACTGGTTGGCTAGTTGGTTGATCAGTTGGTTGGTTGATTGGTTGACTGGTTTGTTGATTGGTTGTTTGGTTGTTTGATTGGTCAGTTAGTCAGTTATGGTACTAGGAACTGAATTCTGGTCTTCACATGGGCCAGCCAAGCACTCTACTACTGAGTTATAATACCTGCCTTTTCTCACTCTATTTTTACATGGGGTCTTATTAAATTGCCCAGGCTGGCCTTAAACTTACAATCTTCCTGCCTCAGCTGTGATTACAAGTCTGCATCATTAGGCCTAAATAGGGTGAATTAAAGTGGGTCTAGTGAACCACTATTCCTGAAGAAGAGAAAGAGGCTAAGTCTCAGTAGCTCAGGGCTAGAGCAGCTACCCAGCGTGCTCAAGGCTTTAGCTTCCAAAACCAACACCACAAAAATCAAAGAAAACTCAGCCTCCCTTTGCTCCCCATTCAGGGCATTTCCAGGCAACTGTTGCTTAGTTCACTCCACTGTCGGGGAATTAGGTCGGTACGATAAATAATCAAGCCAGCTCAAGAAGAACGGGTATTTTTTAATGGTTAAAAAGGGAAAACTCACGCTACAGGAGTGGAAGGTTCAACATCCTATCCATCCGGCAGACACCGTGTGGAGAGAGCTGGCACCTGTGTCCTCCCAGTTTTGCTACCTGGACCCCAGGTAGCCACACACTAACTAGATGTGATTGGTTAATAGTCTCCCCAATACCCCACAGGCTGCTGAAGCTTCAGATAGATTGCCTGGCGGTGATGTTTTATAGGCCATCCTCTCTCTTCTCCTATTCTGCCTCCAGCATGCAGGCCCTGGGTTCCCACTCCAGCCCCACACTCTCACATGTGTAACTGGAAACTGCGCATTCGTTTCCTGACCACCCAATCACACAGAAACTGTATTAATTACAACACTGTTTGGCCAATAGCTAAGGCGTATTCCTAGCTAGCTCTTACATCTTAAATTAACCCATTTCTATTAATCTGTGTATCACCACGAGGTTGTGGCCTACTGGTAAGGTTCTGGTGTCTTTCTCCTTTGACAGCTACATGGCATCTGCCTGACTCTGCCCTCTCTCTCTCTCTCTTTCTCTCTCTCTCTCTCTCTCTCTCTCTCTCTCTCTCTCTCTCTGTCTATCTATCTAGATAGATAGATAGATAGATAGATAGATAGATAGATAGATAGATATCTTCTCAGATTTCCTGCCTGGCTATATTCTACCCTACCATAGGCCAAAGTAGCTTCTTTATTAACCAATGGTGATAAAACATATTCACAGCACACAGAGGTGAATTCCTCATCATACATGTGACATGGAAATAACCAATGAGACCAGCTAGTGCATAGCATAAGTAAGTAAGCACTCTGATGCTGAGTTTGGCAACTGGAAACCCTCAGAGGAAGGACATGAAATCAGCCAGGCACCTGAAGAGGATCATAGGTTCTACCCTGGGGTGTACAGGGAGCCATGGGAAGATTCATGGTAGAGAAGTCCCACAACCTGCCTGCATAGATGGAGGTCTCTGAAAGAAAACAAAACACGTGTCCTGCAGGTCCAGGATGATGTGTTTGATTGGCCAAGCTGAGTCACATGCCCATGGTCTAGCTGCAAGGGAAGCAAAATGGTATCCTTACTCACTCAAACAAACAGAACAGAGAACCTCTGCACACAGGAAGGAAGTTCACAGTGTGGACAGCTGGGGAAAAGGCCTCAAAGCCACACTGTAACAGTGGTGGAATATCTGGGCAAGGGCAGCGGGGACTGTTTGGGTTAGTCTCTACTGGAAGACACCCTCCCTGACCCCAAGTCAGCCCCCATGCATACAAAACCACTCTCCTCCCCAGTCTGGAATAGGGTCCTGAGTGAACACACTGAGCCCAGAACCTCCACCAAGGCTGTTTCCTCTCTTGGCACATGCTATGCTCTTGAGAGACACCCATCCAGTAAATGTACCCCAAGACCTCTATCTCAGGAAGATAGAGCCAAGGCCAAACACCCTGAATGCTTGCTTAGGCTGGTGATACCATCTCTCTCAGACTTGGTTTCCTCCCCATGCAAGGGAGAACAGCCCTGCTTCACAAGAAATCACCTCATCTGGTCTGTACAGCAGCCTCACTAGGGTTCTGAGGAAAACAGAGACTCCAAGTTTGCCCATTCTAACTGTGCAGCAGGTACCACGTCAGAAGGTCCAGCCTTGCATCCTCCTATCCCTGATGTGGCTCACAGGTCAGAGTCATTCTCAGACACTCAAGTTTAAGACACTCTGTGGTTTTGGTTTGTCTGGTTTAATTTAGTTTGGTTTGGTTTGGTGTTTGGTTTTTCAAGACAGGGTTTCTCTATGTAGCCCTGGCTGTCCTGGAACTCACTTTGTAGACCAGGCTGGCCTCGAACTCACAGAGATCTGCCTGCCTCTGCCTCCCGAGTGCTGGGATTAAAGGCGTGCGCCACCACTCCTAACACCTGTATGGAGGTCAGATGACAACCTTGGGTACTGGTTCTCAACTTCCACCATGTATGAGACAGGCTCTGTCTTTTGCTCTCTGCTGTACATGCCAGACTGGTTAGCCCATGAGCTTCAGGGGAGTCTCCTGCCTCTGCCTACCCTTCCTCCATAGAAGAACAAGGATGATAGGACACACTGATGAGTCCAAGTTTATGTGTGTTCTGAGGATTTGAACTCAGGTCCTTGCTTGTGTAGCAAGTGCTCCACTCTCAAGCTCTGCTCTTCACCATCCTGCATGCCACCAGCATTTATGGTGCGTGCACATGCTGTGAGGACAATCTGTCACCTAGTCAGCTCTGTATCAAGGAGACCAGAGGTCAGAATCCACCCTGAGGGCAGGTCACTTTCCATCACGCTGATATCAGCATGAGTTCTGCGCACCGGCTCCTCCATCCGTTCGAGGCCTCTCACTGAGCACCAGCAGGCAGGGGGAAAGCTGCGCCCCACGGAAGGAAACAGACTTAGTGTGGGAACTTGATCCACTTGACAGCGAGACAACAGAGCTGAGAAGCAGGCCCAGGAGAGCCCCTCCCATGCCAGGCCCGGCTCTTTCTTCCACACACCTGCCTCTAGGCTCACTCCCCCACGAGCCCTGCCAAAGGCACAACCCTTCTACCATGGCCTCGGTGTCAAGTGGACTTGGTGAACAACCCTGGCGCATGCTCCCTTGCACACAATTTTGTTTTTCATTTAAGACAGGGTCTCGCATCCCTGGCTCACCTGGAACTCACTCTGTAGACCAGGCTGACCTCAGACTCACAGAGCTCCTCCTGCCTCTGCCTCCCGAGGGCTGGGATTAAAGGTGTGCCACCAAGCTCACGTGCACATTTTATTAACGTGTGTCCCTTATTACTCATCCCTCGGTACCTCTCCTTTCCTAGCGCCCCCCCTTAGTGTGCCCACTAGCAGCTGCCTCTGTGAGACAGCCCTCTTAGGGCTTCTCACATCCCCAAGCCACATCCCTAGTCTGCCTCCCCTCTGCACCTGGGTGAGCCTGCTCACACATTTGTTTGCCTTGTACAGTGACCGCCAGCTTTCCCAGGAGTCCTACTCTGGCTTGCCCTGACTTTCCCACCTGCCTAACTTCCCGCACCTGCCTAGCTTCCCCCCAAACAGCCTAGCTCCCCGCCACAGCCTAGCTGCCCCCCTCAAAGGAACTCCAGGCACAGCTCTCTACCCCATGATGATGACCTAAACCCTCATGTCCCCAGCCCTAAGCTCACGCCTGGTGACTTCAGTCCTCGAGGCAAGGGTGAGTGGGATGGGGAAACTGGGGAGATGATTCTGTGGGATGACAGAGTCGTCCCCCCGCCACCCTTACGCCTGCCTGTTCCCTGACAGGAGCTTTGGCAATCGGGGAAGGCAGCGGTTTTACTAAGAAAAAGGAGGAAGAACACTCGGGCAGAAAGAGAGAGGCTCACAACCTGGGTGAATCAACCCTGGGTGGGTGGGTAGGTGGAGGATAGACTCCGTGAAATGCTGAATGAAGAGAAGTCACCAGCCAGGAAGGCCTGAGGGCAGAACACCTGGACAGGCCTTGAAGACTGCATTCCTTGCAGCAGCTCTGACCCCCCCCACCCAGGCCCCACTCAGCCCCGTGTCAACAAGTATACTTATGCCCACTTAAAGGAGAACACGGGTGCTCAGAAAGGCAAAACATTTTAGCCCAGGACACACAGCACCTGTGTGTCAGAACTGGTGCCAGAACCAACATTTGCCTCAAATGAAAACTTCAAGGGGGCTGGAGAGATGGCTCAGTGGTTAAGAGCACTGGCTGTTCTTCCAGAAGACCTGGGTTCAATTCTCAGCACCCACATGGCAGCTCATAGCTGTCTGTAACTCCAGTTCTAGGGGATCTGACACCTTCATACCAATGCACATAAGATAAAGTTAAATGAGTTGTTTTAAAAAAGAAAAAGAAAAGATTCAAAGAAGGCATCCCAGTCAGAACTGGACTCCACACCAGGTCCCCACCTGTAATCAGTACCTGTGGCTATACCAGTGCTCCCTGGGCCTCATTTTCCTAAGCAGTGGATATAACATTCCAGACTCACGGGTCTTTGTTAGGTGGGGCCTATGACACAGCGCAGAGACTATCTCAAAGCAGGGAGGGGGCTAGGCTGATAGTGTAGCCTCTGCTTGTGTGCCTCCATTGCTGTGGGTCTCAGCCCCATGCAGAATTTTCCAATCATAAAACTTACCCTGAGTTTGAATTTAATAAAAGCTGCCTCTCCCAGGTACCATCCCATGCTGGCCTTGGGAGACCTCTCTGCCCTGGCCTTAGGGGAAGGTGGCAAACATGTCCCAAGCCCTGCGAACATAGAAGCAAATGGAGCAGGACAAGGTCCCTGATGTCACTGGGTAGGGTGCTGTAGGAAAAAGACAGATGTGAACATACAACCCTCCCTGAAATGTGGCTGCTAGGTGCTCACTGGCCTGGGAAACCTCAGCAACACAAGCATCAGCATCAGGGTGGCCTCGGCAGGGCAGCGGTGGTGGTGCACGCCTTTAATCCCAGCACTCAGAAGCAGAGGCAGGAGGATCTCTGTGAGTTTGAGGCCAGCCTGGTCTACAGAGTGAGTTCCAGGACAGCCAAAGGTACACAGAGAAACCCTGTCTTGAAAAACAAAAACCAAAGAAGCAAACAAACAAAAAAGAATGTACGCTCTGGTCCTCCACCGTGTGGGCTAGATGGCAATGGCACACTCCTGCTTAGCTCCAAGCCCCACCATGGCTCCTCTGTCCTCAGGACTAAGTGTGACACCATGACAAGGCTACCTCTTGGGAACCCGTGCGACCTCATCCGCTGCCCCTCTGCTCCAGCCACTCACATGTCCTTTGAACACATTGCCAGGTGTCACCTCCACCTGAGGACTGAGTGCCCCATCCCTTTACAGTTGGCCAAGGCTTGCTAGCACATCCAGTCTTGGGTCCCGCCCCTCTGACCAGGTCTGTTCTCTTGGCCTCCTTCCTCCTGTCCCTATGAAAGAACACGAAAATGGAAAGGAAAAAAAAAAGCCAGGAAAAAAGCATGAATCGTTTGTTTACAGGCACTAATTAATTACTAAGCCAAAACCCCGATTTCCATTCTTTCCTTTTCCCCCTCTCTGCCCTTTGAGAATGCTTGGAATCCGCGTTCTTTCCCAATGCAAAAGTATGTCAAGTTTATTTTTAGTAAAAGCACATGATGGCTGAGACTGTTATTCAGTCTCCTGAGTCAGTGGGGAGCTGGCCACTGCGTGCCGGATGCTTTTCAGATGTGGGTCCCAGGAGTCTGTCTGCCCCATACTGGCCAGTTAGGGTCAGAGTGACCCTAGCAAGGTCCAAGTCTGAGAACCTTGGGGGGGGGGGTCCAGACTGCAGTTCTTCCTCCAGGCCAGGGGAGGCACTATGGAGTAGGAGAGGTAATGGTGAAATCTCTGTTTCCAGTTGGTGGAGCCAAAGCCTTCTTCCTGGAGTAGGCAGCCTTGGCATTTCAGCATTGGGACCCCCACGTCCTGAGTTCAGGCAGGGTGGGAGGATATTTACTGGCTTCATCTTTGTTTCAACAGGACAGGCTCTGTGTGGCATAAGACACTGAGCCTTCTCTACCGGCTCCCATCCCTACACCACCACTTCCTCCTTTCTGCAACCCAGGCTGAGGGTCAGTGCCATGAGTTTGCTGAGCTTCCTTCCAAAATGGCAATCCAATCTCTTGGCCTTCTCAAACCCACTCTCCATCCCCACTCCCTAGCCCTTCAGCTATGGGACCTGCTTCCCCTATCTCTAGGGGATCAGAAAGGATCCGTCATTAACAAATACTGTCTGTTGCACAGCTGTAATGACACCAGCCTGGCTGTGCAGCGGGGGACTGCCTGTGTGTCACCATGGTCCCTCGGTCCCAGTGCCTACATCCCAGCCTAAGTAGAAGTCACTTAATTCACTTGGCTCTTCTGAGCTTCATGACCTGTCTTGTAAACATGTCTCAGATCTGCACACCAGAGCAGGCCTTCGAACTCTGTGACCTACAGGTTCTCGGCAGAGATCTTCCAATGAACTGGCATTAGGTGAACTTGACCCTGACCTGTCTAAGCTTCCCACTGTTTCAGGGAAGCCAGACCGTAGCCTGATTTTCAGCGTGGCCCAAGCAAGTAAACTTACAACATAAGCCACACGCCCCAGACCCGGCACATCTCCATGCTGGCCTGGCCCAGGGGCTGCCTGCTGCTGTCCTGAATGGCAGGTGCGGCCGACTCCCCAGGCCTCGAAGCCTGGGACAGGCTGGGATGGGGCAGGCATCACAGCCTCGCCCCGCCATGTGGGGGTAGCTATTATCCCAGCTTAGGGAGGGCCTGCTGGGCAGGACTCCCTGGAGCTGGGCTGTGGGCTGCCTAGCTTTGCTGGGCTCTTAATTAAGGAGGCTGATAAAGATCTTGGTGGAGTGTGCGGATAGGTGGAGAGTGGCTTAGCTAACTACAGTCTGATTATATCTATTGTAAAAAAAAAAAAAATACTTGGAATATCAGATCAGCACGCTTCGTGTGCCCATTATAACACCGTATCATTAGCGCCCGTGTGTCGTCTCACGAGCCACGCGGCTCCCTTCCTTCTCCCTCTGACTCTTCAGACCTGGCAGACCAGGACTATCTTGCTCTTTGGGGTGTCCATGCAGACCTGTCACTGACCCACCCCACAGGGTGTCCTCAGCTGGCCCTTTCCGGGAGAAGAAATATAGAAACAAAGCCAGAATAGGAAAGGTGGGCAAGAGGAGAGTCCCTGGCCTATGACATAGCCCACTGCACCTGAAGGAGGTGACGTCCGTCTCGGGTTCCATTCTCAAGCCTGCTGCAGTGACAGGGCCACCAAAAGCACCCACCCCATCTCCTATTCAGCCAACGTCTGGCTCGCAGAGTCCTCCTGAGCAGGGCTGCGGAGCACGTGAACACAACAGACCACAGTCCCTGTGCTGAGGACGGTGACATTCCCGGGAGGGACAGGGACGTTAAACAGATAAGATAGCTTATAAAAAATGATGGCAGCAAGCCGGGCGTTGGTGGTACACGCCTTTAATCCCAGCACTCGGGAGACAGTCGCGGGAGGATCTCTGTGAGTTCGAGGCCAGCCTGGTCTACAGAGCGAGTTCCAGGACAGGCTCCAAAGCTACAGAGAAACCCTGTCTCGAAAAACCAAAAACCAAAAAAAAAAAAACCAAAAAAAAAAAACATGGCAGCTAGTGAAAAATGACAGGAGGGCCAGGTGACAGTGGAGGTGACACATAACAGAGGACAAAAGATGAGACTGGAGAGAACAGCAAAGCCAGCCCTATGAGCAAGTGGAGAAGACAGATCAGCAGCAGGTGCAAACGGCCTGAGGTCCCATCAGAGCCCCGTGTGTTGCAGGCGAGAGGCAAGGTGGCTGGAACTAACAGAGCAAGTGAGACAGAACCCTGGAGAAGCCAAAGTTCAGGAGGCCGTCCAGGCGAGGGCTCTGCAGCCTTTGAAAAGTCCTGGGGTCTTGCTCTGAGGTGAGAGCCCAAGATAGTTCTCCGCAGAGAGGGACCTCTGACTGCACGTGGAAAGTGAGAATGAAAGTAGAGAGACCTGAGTGGCCGGCTGCTGCCCTGGACCGGGTGGGGGAAGCTCAGTTCATACAAGCAGAGCAAGGGCTGGGACAGGGCACTAGAGTCCTGCCAGAATATTGGAAAGCTGGAGCCACCATTGCCAAGGGCAGCAGATGGTGGAGGACCTGGCACCTAGTCTGTCCTCTCCCACTCCCCTAAAAGCCCCTATCAGACCCATTGAGCCTCCTTGAGAGAGAATGAGGAGCTGGCCCTGCCCAGGCCTCCAGGCGGGAAAGGGGTAAGGGACTAGCCACAGGATGGCACAAGCCTACTGAGTTCCTTGCTTTATCAACAGTGGGGAGAAAGAAAGGGCTTTCGCAACTAGCCCAGCGGGTGACCACAGCCAACAAGAGGCCAGAGGGATATCACAACAGGCCACAAGTGTTTCTTTAAACCCATAGAGACTAAAATTCTGAGCATCCATCTGGGATTGAGCTTTCATGGGAAGCACACAGCCTCAGCACCCACAGCCTTCAATTCTCAACCTCTCCATTTGGCCAAGCCTCAGTCAATGTGTGCTGAGCACTTGCTGCGCCGGGCTCTGGCTGTATGTTGTCTCATTTAATCTGTGTGTCAATGCTGAAGATGCTAATGTCCACTGTACAGGTGGGCAAGGGACTGCAGGTGTGGCTCAGCTGGTAGAGTGCTGACCTAGCATTCGTGAAGTCCCGGGTATGGTGGCTCGCACCTGTCATCCCAGCACTCAGAGGTGGGAGCAGAGGGAGCAGGAGCTCAAGACCATTCTTTGCTACATAAGACCCTGTCTCAAAAGCAAATAAATAAGCATCAGGCACTCAGCAAGAAGGCATAAATGCACAGCCAGCCCAGACTCTTGGGTAGCAAGGTTCCGGACCACCCGTCCCAGGCCTGCTGTCTCTAGGAGACCACAGATATCTCTAAAGCCATTTCTGCCTCTATAAAATAGAACGACAATGGTATTCTAGTGGCCTTCCTCTCCGGAGCTAGCACCCCATCTGGGGCGCACACAGGCCCCAGTAGCTGTACTTATTGAGCAGGTGGCTCTTGTGGTACCCAGAGCTGTAGTCTGTACCCTGGACACCGGGAGCCCCTCCCAGCCAGTGGAGCATATACCTGATACTTTGCCACACAGGTCCCTTCCTCCACAGCCTGCTATGACCTGAGTACCAGCCTTCTCATGCTCTCTGAGGTCGTGGTTCCCCTGTTGCACAAGGCCATGGACAAGTCACATATGTCACAGGGCCCATGGTCACTCCAGCGTGCAGTGTCTGAGGACAGTCCTGTGGAAGGGCCGTTACTGTTGTGGGGAATGGCAGGTGACAGTGTGGGCTGTCTGGGTGGGATCTCCATACTTACCCAGGCCTTTCGCCTCTTTTCCCTCTCCCCTTTAGCTTTTCTTCTCTCCCCGCCCTCACATCTCTCACATCTCTCTCTGTCTCTGTCTCTCCCCGCTATCTCTCTGGTCCCTGTGCTCTCCTCCCAGGGCCTGCCTGCTCTCCATTTCTGGCTCTCTAAATATCTACTGGATGAAGGCGTTCGGCCAGGGATCTGCTTGATGCCCCTGCCATGACTCCACTCCCCTCCCACACCCACTGCCAAGGGCTCCCAGGGAACATAGGGCAGGCAAGGATTCTTCAGTTCCAGGGACGCTGGAAATACCCCCATTCAGGGGGCTCCACAGCATGGGGCCAGCTAGATCGTCTCAATGAGTGAGTGTTTACACCCTCGATGATTTGCTAAACATGACCCTCTCCTTACCCTTCAGCGGTAAGCTAAGGCTGTACACGGAGTGTGCTGGTGGTCAGTCAGATGAACAGTTCTACTCAGAGGCCCGGGGTCTCCTGGGAATGACTTCTTTGCTCTTAAGTGGCTATGTGAGAACCTTTTCCTGCCTTGGCCTTGGCTGCCTGTGGAGAAGATGGCAGGTGCTTCGGCAGCTATGGTGGCACCATGAGGAAATGGGCTGGTGTGGATGGGAAGAACTGGTGGCCTTGCCCGTGTCCAGCTCCCAATCTCCAGCTCATCCAGCCATTTCTTTATTCAGCCATTCAACAAACATTCACTGAAGAGACACAGCATGCCAAGCCTTGCAGTGTGCACTGGGAGCACACAACAAGAGCTTGAATTTTGCAGGAAAATGGATGGAATTAGAAAGTATTATTTTGAGTGAGATAACCCAGACCCAGAAAGACAATTATCACATGTACTCACTCATAGGTGGTTTTTAAACATAAAGCAAAGAAAACCAGCCTACAAACCACAATCCCAGAGAACCTAGACAATAATGCGGACACTAAGAGAGACTTACATAGATCTAATCTACATGGGAAGTAAAAAGTATAAGAAGACAAGATCTCCTGAGTAAATTAGGAGCATGGGGACCTTGGGGGAGGGTTGAAGGAGGGAGGGGAGAGGCAGGGAGGGGAGCAGAGAAAAATGTAGAGATCAATAAATATCATGGGAAAAAATTAAAAAAAAAAAGAGCACAGTTAGCCGGATCCCTGCTAGCATCCTGGGGTGGGGAACACACTTCCACGAGGTAATCTTCTCTGCCATGTTGGGTGAGGGGCTGGGATCCATAAAGAGGGCTATGGGGACTAAATCAGAAAGCAGGGAACACCTGGCAAGCCCCCGGGGGAGCGGGAGGGACACCTCTGTTCTGGTTGCCAGAAGCAGAGCCTGAGGCAGGCTGAGGGGAGCGCGGTTTGTTCATTGAGGATCTGCTTTGGGGAGAACTGGGGAGAAGGCAGAGGCAGGGCCCTGACAGGTTAGGGCCTCAGCTGCAGCCAGGCTTTGGGACCCTTCAGAGCTCTCTGGCTGTGAGCATGTCAGAGAGTGAACACCTGGCCCCTGAGAGCCGTTCTCCAGCAAGTGGCCCCATATGGAGCTCATAGCAACCAGCCTAGATGGCAGCATGGAAATGAGCCCAGGGGTCAGAGGAAAAAGTCCAGGTGGACCTGCTCCTAGAGGGTCTCCTGATCAGAGACCCCAGGAGGGGGAAAAAGCACGTCCAGTGGAGGAGGCAGCCATGCCAAGGCCCTGAGGCTAGCAGGAGCGGGTATACTGGAAGAACCAAGGCAGCCTCAGCTAGAGAGAGGGAGCATGATGGGGAGGAGACAAGGGAGGTGGGGGGGGACAGGAAAGCATGATGGGAAGGGGAGGGAAATGAGAGAGGGGGAGGAGGGAGAAGAGGAGGAGGAAGAGAGGAGGAGGGAGAGGAGGAGGAGGGAGAGGAGGAGTCGTCTACTTCATGCTGCAGCCTCTGCAGGTTGTAAGCTTAATCCTTCCTCTGAAGGCAGTGGGAGCCATGGGAGGCTCTGGAGCAAAGGAGGTCAGGATCCAGTTCGTGTTTCAGGCTGTCTGGAGCACACAGAGAACAGAAGGAGGGTTGGGGTGGGAGCAAGAGAGCAGCTGGAGGCCAGAGGACTCATGGGTGATTCACTCAGAGCGGCTCCTGTTGCGGCAAAGGGTAGGGTGGAGACCGGCTGAGTCGGGAGCTCGAGGCTTTGAGGGCTGCCCATGAGCCTGGGGAGTGGCCCGCTCCGCACAGCCCCGAGAGAGAAAAACTTTTTTTTTCAGGCAGTCTTGTGTAGCCCAGGCTGGCCCAGAACCTATTATGTAACCAAGGATGACCCTGAAATCCTGATCTCCCACCTCCACCTGAGTGCTGGGATTACAGGCATGTACCGCCACACCTGGTTTAGAGGGGTGCTGAGGACCAAGTCCTGCTTTTCCTAGATGCTGGGCAGGCACTCTACCAACTGAGCCACGGCCCCAGAAACTCTACTCGCTGCTTCACAAGATGTAACCGGAGGTGGAGGCATGGTGGACCAGGAAGGGCCCCAGCCCTCCTCTGCCCTGCTGCACCTCAAGTCACGTATAAAGCTCTGGCCATAGCTAGGCTGCGGGCAGTTATAATCCCAGCTCCTCAGGAGGCTGAGCAGGAGGACATGTAAGCACAAGCTGAGTTACATGAGATCCCATCGTTAAAAATAAAGTGAGAAAGTAAAATATGAAAATAAAACAGAAATAAAAAAAAAAAGAGCTAGCAGCCAGGCATAGTGGTACGCGCTTGTGATTCCAGCACTCAGGAGGAGGAGGCGGGAGAATTAGGAATTCAAGGTCATTCGCAGATATGTAGTTAGTTCAAGGCTAGCCTGGGCTAAACAGAAACCATCAATAGTCACTAGAGAGGAGAGGGTGCTGAGCTCTGGGAGGAGAGAGGGGGCTAAGAACGTAGAGCTGAGACTGGAGGATGCACAGGCCAAGCTCTGAGAGCTGGTGGGAAGAACTTGAGAGAGGGCCAAATGCAGAACGTTCACAAGATGGCAAGCAGTAGGTCAAGCCAGCTGTGGTGGCACAGATCTGTACTCACAGGCAGGAGGATTGCCATGAGTTCAAGGCCTGCTGGCTAGCAGCGAGTCCAAAGCCAACAAGGGCAGTGTAGAAAAGCAAAAGAAAAAAAGCAACGAGTCTCAGAGGACAGGAAGGAAGACCAGAGCTGGAGGCCACACGAAAGCCATGGGAAGCCACAGAAGGCGTTAAGAGGGAACTGAGACCTGTCAAGTGTGGTGTGGTAGCTCACTCTTGACGGCTGTGGGAACAGCCCGTGAGGGTTCTAGGACCTCAGGGTATGCCCTGCCCTGATCCACAAGGCTCTGGGAGTTTAAGACTTCTCATGCACCCCCACCTGGACCTCCTAGAGAACATTCCAGGCTGTGATTATCTCAGTGCTAGGAGCCTTCCCTGCTCTCCTCTGGAGAGGCCCCGGGGAGACAGCCCAGCCCCCTGGGGAGACAGCCCCAGCCCCAGGAGGACTGGAGAGACAAAAAGGGAGTGGGTGGTGGCTGGAGGACCATGCCCATGGCAGCTGAGTCCCCACACATGGGTGTCTATTCCATTCCCAGTGGATGTGTGGGTCCCATATACCCTGCCAGCTGTGTACACCCACCTTTGAGCAGCCCACCCACCCCTACCCTACGCAGCCCAGCTGCCATCTCCCTAACTCACTATCTTTCTCCCAAAAAGATCTTTTCTCTCTGTCTCTGTCCCCCAGTCCTCTTGGCTCCTGATCTCCTGCCTAACGTCTGGCTAGCCCCAATGGCACAGGGTAGGGACAGGTATCTTCTTCCCAGCATTCCCCGGGCCAAGATGGACCTGCTTGATATTTTCAGCTCAGCTCTGCCTTGGTCAACCCATCCTAGACCCAGGACCTATCACCCTGGAACTGCATGGCTGTAGGAAGGTGAGATGTAGCATAGGGCCTCCTGGGAACACAGGCTTCAACAGGAACAGTCAGGCTGAGCCTCCCTGAAGGGCCCCCATCTATATGCAAGGAAACCAAAGCTCAGAGAGGGCATACCACTGGCGTAGGGCCACACAGCTAATTGCAGGCAGAATATGACCCCGGGCCTTGGGCAGGACTTCAGAGAGGCTCCCTCCCCCTTCAGCCCCCAGCTTCCTTCCGCAGAGGCCACTGGGCCTCCTGTCCTGGGAGTTCTTCCAGAACCATCCACGCATCGCCTGCTTCTCACACAGGTAGAGAAACAATCCACTCTTTCTGCACCTGCATGGGACTGTGAGGCTCCAGAGACCTTGCCTGGCTGGAAGCTTCAACCTCCTGGCACACCAGCCCTTGACGTCAGTCTTCTCTGGTGCAGGAAGTGTCAGTGATTCTTCACCCTCATGCACACATATGTGCACACCTTAAAGGCTGCTGAACAGGACAGAAACAGCATGGGAAGTACCATAAAGTCTTAGCTAGGGATAATGGGTGGCCTTGCCAAATGCCAGACCTCTAGGCCTGCTCCAGACACCCCCAGAACAAAAGCCCCCAAAGCTGGAGGAGCCTGGTAGTAACCGTCAATAGGGGAGAACTAGAATGGGTAGGTTGGGGACCACTGAGCTAGGTCTATGACTAGCAAGGTCCTGGGGGTGCAGATGGCTGGAGCCCCAGCCCTCCTGCAGCCTCCTTTTCCTTGTTTGTGTGTAAAGTGGGCGTTCATATAATCAAGTGAAAACCTCCGCCAAGCCAGGGAAGAATAGATGGGAAATAGGCAAAGTCACGAGAAAAACCCCGATATAGAGACCACATTGCTGGGAACCAGTGCCTAAGATGCTGAGTAAGGGGTGCTGGGAATGTCCAGGGGTCTTATCTACTTCCTGCCCCTCCCAGGAAGCCAATTGGGACCTGCCTGCCACTGGAACCATCCCCTTCCCCTGCCTCACCAGCTCCTTCCCTTTCACCTGCCCATAGCCTGAGAGAACTTGTCTCCCAGCCCTGCCTGGACTCACAAGGGCACAGAGTCCTCAAGCACCTACATAGAGACCACCTCCCCACAGGAAACCCAGTGAGTCCTCTGCTCACCTACATAGGCCCTCTGCTCACCTACATAGACCCTCTGCTCACCTACATAGACCCTCTGTCTTCCTGGGGATTACTGGAGACCAAGTCTCTCCTTTGTCCTCTCTTCATCCCTTAGACCCCGGATCACATTCTGCTCTGCTTAGATCCCCACTACCATACACGCACCCCAACTTGCCCCTCTCTCCCCCACCACCACACATGCACTTCAACCCGCCCCTCCTCTCCCCCACTACCACACCACCCCAACCTGCCTCTCCTCTCCCCCACACGTCCTCCTTGCTGTTCCCAAAACACAGAAATGAGCATTGTAAGGCTGGGTATGTGGCTCAGTTGATACAGTGCTGGCCTAGCATGAAAGAAGGCCTGGGCTCCATCCCAAGCACGTGGAACAGTCATCGGGACAACAGCCTGTGCACATGGACTGTGGCAAGTGTCTAAGGCACTGTAGGAAATGAGGCTCCAAGCACCAAGGATGAATCCCAAAACTGTTGTCCAGACAGACACTGAATACAAGAGCAGGCACCCTAGTGGGTGGCCCACAGGTCAGCCTACAGGGTGCGCTTCACTGGGAAAAACACTCCAAGCTCCTCCATTTGCTGCCCCTGCAGCAGCTAAGAGGTCACATGGTCAAAACTAGAGAATGCCCATAGATGCTGCTGAAGTCATTTTCATTGATAAAAGCAGAGACCGGGGCCATGAGTTCAAAATCAGCCTGGCTTTATGGGATGAAATTGTCTCTAAATAAATAAATAAGAAAGTATGGCTGGCTCTAATGGTACAGGCCTGATTCCAGATTCCAGCTCCTCCAGAAGCTGAGACAGGAGGATCAAAACCTCAGGCCTGTCTGAACTTCAGGGCAGGTCCCAGGCCAACCTGGGCAACTGAGTGAGACCCTGACTCAAAATAAAAAGTAAAAATGGGTTAGGGATGTAGCTTGGTGGTGGAGTATTTGCCTAGCACATGCACGGCCCTAGGTTCAGTCCCCACACTCCCACCACCACCATGGCAATAATTATAACAATGGGACTTGGGAAGAAGGCAGAGCTGGTAAATTGCTTGCCATACAAGCACACATACCTGACTCCCATCCCCAGAACCCATGTGAAAAAGCTGGACTCGGTGGCTCACACTTGTGAGGGCAGGGAGACCTGAGGACCCTTGTGGCTCACTGACCAGTCAGCCTAACCTCCTTGCTGAGTTTGAAACCTGTTGTAGACACTGCCTCGAAAACAAAGTGGATGGTACTTGAGGAATGATGCTCAATGTTGAGCTGTGGCTATGTGTGCACACACACAACTAATAATAGTAATAATAAGTGCATAAGACAGGCCAGGCAAAAGTCAAGGATCCTTGTAAGGATCGAGCACCCTCACACTC
Source organism: Ondatra zibethicus (assembly GCA_004026605.1). Lineage (NCBI taxonomy): Eukaryota > Metazoa > Chordata > Mammalia > Rodentia > Cricetidae > Ondatra > Ondatra zibethicus. Next base: position 37,717 of record PVIU01003694.1, read on the forward strand.
CCAGTGACACAGTCTGCCCAGCCAGTTTCTTCTTTGCCCATATTTTTCCAGCAAGGTCAGAGCCCAGGGTTCACCCCTGCTCACAGTGACCTTCCCAGGGGAGGACACAGGTCAGCAAGGTGAGTGTCCGGGACTGTTGTCCTCAACTTGTCACTGAACCTCAAAGGAGATGATTTAGGTGAAAGTGCAGGTGACCTGGCAGGCACACAGCCCTGTGGAGGCCAGTCACATGGAAAGGCAGAACTTTCTAGAACCATTATAAATTTCAAAATGATGGCAGCAGGCTGTTGTTGACTTCTTCCTCCTCTTCCTGTATTTGTTGTTTTGTTTTTAAATTACATTACTTATTTGTGTTTGTTTTTGTTTTGCTTTTCGAGACAGTTTCTCTGTGTAGCCCTGACTGTCCTGGAACTCACTCTGTAGACCAGGCTGGCCTCACACTCACAGAGATCCACCTGCCTCTGCCTCCCAAGTGCTGGGATTAAAGGCGTGTGCCACCACCACTCGACTGGGAGTGTATGCCTGTGCGTGCCACCACGCATGTGTGTAGAGGTCAGAGGACAACTCATGGGAATTGATTCTCTCCTTCCATCCACTGTGTGGGCCCTGGAAAGTGAACTCAGGCAGTCAGCTTGGTGGCAAGCTCCTTCACTCACTGCACCCTTTTGACAGCCTGGGTTTGCTTTTTGAACCAGGATCTTAGTCTGTAAGCCAGGCTGGCCTCGAACTCATGATATTCCTGCAGAACTTACAGAGGTGTAGGACTGGGACCTTTGCCACCATCCTGGCAGCTGGACCCTGTAGAGCATAGAGTATGCCCCCCAGAAGCCTATTCCACCCCTTAGATTGCTAAGAATCTTCCCAAACACTACTGTGGTCACCAAGAACCCTCTCTGACCCCAGGCAGTCAGGAAGCTCCTTTTCTAGAACTTTCCATTCTGTTCTGCCATTCTGGCAGGTTGGGGTTTGAATGCCTCCTTCCCACCTCGGCAATCAGGAGAGAAGCTGGGGTGCAGGTACTGGACTGTTTTCACCCCTCTCTGACACCCCCATGCTGTCAGGCTGAGGTGAAGAGGTCAGGTTTTGGGGCTGGAAACCCAGGCCCAGGCCACATGTTGCCGAGCCAGACAAAACTGGATTTGTACCCAACCTCGGGGCCTAGGGATCCCACGCTCTGACCCAGAAAGCAAGGCAAAGGCCACAGGACTAGGCGGAGGCTGGAACTGCCCAGGGCTGGGAGAGATGGATGCTCCGTTGGGGGCCTGTGCCCCACTGGCTCCCCTCCCCACTTGGAGCTGCCGCTCTGGGCTGGACCTTCTTTGCCAAACTGCTTTCCCCATCTCCACCAGGCCCTAGGGAGCCTCCCAGATTGTGTTGGTGTGGTTCCTGCCGGTGAGGCCAGGTCAGAGTCACAGGGAGGGAGCACACACTGGTATCCTCAGACGGGGGTTCAAAATAGGTCCCGCCTCCCATCTGCCATGTGACCTCCAGCAATGCACACTCACTCTCTGAACTCCTGGGTTATTTTTAGTTTTCTCCTTGAGCTCAGGTACCTAGGACACCCATTCCCCTGGAGACGTGACTGCCTGTGGGCCTCTTTGCTATCTTTCTTTGTCCCCTTTGACCCATTCCCCCCTCCCTGTCCACCTCATACTCCTCTGCTCCAGGGAGTTCCTCTAGGTAGCTGGTTGTGTTTGACTTGAGGTTTATGTGTGGCACGGCGCATAACCGCATAGAGAGTGGGTCGGGAGCCCCACACTCCATTAAGCTTCTGCGTATTTCTTTTGGTTTTGTTGCTGTATTTTGGCTTTTGTTCTTCAAAATAGTGTCTCACGTAGCTCATGCTGGTGTAAGCGAGGATAACCTTTAACCTCTGATGGTCCTGCTTCCACCTCCCAAGTGCTGGGTTGGCAGGTGGGCATCACCATGCCCAGTGTTTGCACAGGGAATGGAATCCAGGACCTCGTGCACAGTAGGCCAGTACCCTACCAATTGAGGTCCAGCTGGTTACGTACAATTCTACAGGTAGGTTCTGATGTATCCAAAGGACCACCTCCTGGGTAAGATCCAGAGAGCTCTCAGCTGTCCAGGAGGTTTTCTAACTCCCCTGCCTGCAGAGGGGACTGCCAGAATGACTGGGACCTCCCTGGTGACTGCCCTTCAATTTTGAATCAGAGGGACTTACAGAGAGTGGCCTTTCGTGTCACCAGCCACAAGCTCAGATCTGAAGCTCAGCTGTGATTTTGCTGTCATCGGCCCATGGATGCACAGGTTGGTCATCTTTCACTGAAGGCATCTAGGCTGTCCTTCGGTTTGGGGTTCAGGCTACAAGAGCTGTAACTGCATGAGAAAGCTCGCAGGTCTTTTGCAAGCGAGTGTCTTCTTTCTCCGGGTGCACTGGGGGTCAGGCACTGGAGGTCAGGCTTTCTCAGGGTATCATTTCGACCATGCAGAAAAATGGGAAGAACCGTGAGGCTCCAGGCCGTCTCCTCGGCTGTTCCTCCACAGCTTCCCTGCACTTTGGCCCCTCTTTCTTTGTCATTTTTCTTTCATTTTGAGACAGACTCTCAAATCTTCGCATAGCCCAGGATGGCCTGGAGCATACATACCATCCTCCTGCCTCAGCCTCATGAATGCCTGTAATCCAGATGCCACCAGACCCAGCTAAGTCACTGTCCTTCTATCTGAATTTTTTCTTATAGCTGAATTATTGGAGAATGAGTTGTAAGTATGACATCACTCTCCATCCAATGTCTTCTGACCTTCATCACACACACACACACACACACACACACGTACGTACACTCTCATACACTCATAAATGTGTGCTCACACACACACAGTTGAGTTCATGTCAACATCACGATTGTCCCCATATGGGTCTTGTGACATTTGTCTGGTCTGGGGTGACGTAAATCCCTTCAGTCATGTTTGGGGAGTGGGGATCTCAGTCTGAAGCAGTTCCTTCCTCAGTGTCCCCTCAATTCTCATGACCTTGGCATGATTGAGGATGCCAGCCAGCTGTTCCATGGGGTGTTCCCTGATTGAAGTTCACCCCACATTCCCTGAGGGTTAGGCTCTGTGACTCTGCATTGTAACAGCTGCAGTGACACTGGGTCCCTAAGTGTCCTGTGAGGTAGCACACACCTGTAATTTGTCCCCTAGCTGGAAAATGAGGACAGCAAAGTATCCCACCCCACGGAGTGATTTCAAGGATTAAATGAGACAGCCCAACCTGATTTTGCAATGTTCTCTCCCTGTGTCTGACTTGTCCCCTGTCCCCAGCCATATCCCAGAATTCCCAGCCAACCTCAGGAAGAGCCAGGGATACAAGGAGTTTGGAATTCATCCCACATGGTTGCAGGCAGGTCGGTGCTGTCTCCGCCTGACCTCCTAACTGAGTGACAGGGATAGAGGCTAGAGAAGGCAGCCGCTTCCCACATACCTCTGAGGGACACTCAATCTCCCTCTCCACCAGAGATTTTTCAACCAGAAGCAGTTTTGCCTCCAAGTAAGAACTGGCAGCTTTGATCAGGGAGCCTGTCATGGTGATACATAGCTGTTAGCTCAGCACCTCAGTGGCTGAGGCAGGAGGATAGCAAGTTACAAATGTAGGCTGCATGGGGAGATAGGATCTCAAAAAAAATCAAAGAGTGGTTGCTTGCCCCCAAAATCTCAGTGCTTAAGATGCTGAGGCAGGATGATCACCAGGCATTCAAGACCCCACTGGAGGGAGAAGCCAGTGTAGTCCAGTATGTGACGGTAAGAGTGTGGTACTATACACTTTTTGCCCATAGGAAGTTCAGAAAAGGAAGTGACCCAATTCCAAATGCCATTGTGTGGAGGCTGCAGCACCCCAACACATACCAGACATAAGGAGTTGGCAGACAGGCCCCAGCATTGCTGGATCCCCCTTTCCACCTGGACCCAGTGAGCAAAGAAAAAAAGGGCCAGTTCTAATATACAGCCCACCTAGGACTTGAGGAAGGGTTTCGTCTTACAAAGATGGGTCTCAGGTCCAAGGCTATTGTTCTCTAAGGTTTCAGAGGCTTCTGAGAGCTCTGAAACCTTTGGGAGCTGAGAGTGAAGGACTCAGGGAGCAGCCTGAGCCCTGTCATCTGAACATGAGGGGTAGGAGTCCAGGCTCCAGGATCCCAGACAAGTTTAGCATATTAATAAATTAAGATGACGATGATGACGGTGGTGGTGGTGGTAGTAGTAGTGGTGGTGGTGGTGATTTGAGACCCCCACCCCCACCCCACCGAGAATGAAGAAGACATGACTCCATAGCAGTAAAAATAAATAAGGGGCTGGTGGGTGGCTCAATGAGTAAGGTGCTTGCCTTGCAACCTTAAGGGCCTATGTTCAGAGCTCCAGCACCCGCATAAAGCCATGTGTGATGTGAGCTTGCAATCCCAGTGCTGGGGAGGTGGGAACAGGCAGACCCCAGACCCAATGGCCAGACACAATCCTGAGCTCCAGGTTCAGTGAAAGCACCTATCAAGGCAGAGCGTGACTGAGGAAGGCAGCTGACTGTCACCTGCAGCCTCCACAGGTGCATGTGCACACACACCCCAGATGAACACGCACACCACAGGCATACACACTCACACATACATGAACAGCAGCCTGTCAATAGATAGATAAGCAAGAACAGGTCAGAAAGATGACTCAGTGGGTAAATGTGCTTGCTGTCAAGTCTGATGACCTGAGTTGATCGTCTGGACACACACGGAGGAAAGAATCAACTCCTACAAGTTGCCCTCTGACTTCCACACACATATAAATAAATAATAAATAAAACAAATAAATGTAACAAAAAGGTTATTTAATAAGTAAACAAATGAACACTTGAAAGTCGGAGGCCATCCAAGATATTTACATTGTTTCAAAGTTCCTCCCCTCAAAACTCTATTAAGTACAAAGAAACAGACGCTACATTACAAATCTGACTCCCTGACCCTGATGGTGGCTGCTGGTGAGTTCAGAGGTCCGGAGACAGAAGCTGGGAACTGACTGTGAATTTGTGACCAGCCAGGGCTGTTTGTCTAGGGCAGGCGGGTCTCAAGAACCCTAAACCAAAACCGAAAGTGAAGTCCTGCAGGACTTGCTCTGATCAGGTGACCAGAATGTGACTGTCTGCACCAGGACAGAGTTGAGCTCAGCCCTCCGGTCCTGCAGAGACTCGGAGCCTGGGTCACATGCAAGGAGATGGACCTGTGGGGCCGCTGAGAGGACCACATGTGACAATATGAGCCACAAACAGCCTTCCCAAGTCCCACGACCTGCCGCAGCTGCACAGGCGTGCTGAGGCACAGGTCAGTGAGGAGATGAGGCCACCACGTCTAGCCTGGTCTACACAGCAGCCAGAGCTACATAGGGAGACTATGTCGAAAACAAATAAAAAAAATACAAAAGTTTAAAAATAAACAAATCGTGAAGGATTGATGACAACTCAGCGATACAGTCTCGTTCACACAGAGTATGCCATTTAGAGTTTGTCATTTTCCTATAAATCTTACATCTTTTTCAAAAGGAAAGGTGTTTTTTTTTTAATGCACACACACACACTCACTTGTGGTGTTGTTAGCACGAGCAGAAATTCAAACACAGCCATCAGTCCCTGTGTTTCCCAAGGATGTGACCCTGAAGCCCACACTCTGACCCTTTAAGCACACTTAAAGAGCTGTCTGCAAACTGTTCACATCAGCCACCCTTAAAGAGCACAGACAGGAATCCATGTGTCCCCAAGACATTAAATTAGGGAGCAACCACATATTTGCACCACTCAGCAATAAAAAGCACTAGTGAGCCACACACTACCACCTGGGGAAATGTCAGGCTGGACTTGGAGCCACTGTATAGGATTCTTTGAACACAATTCACAGAACCAAATGAGCCAGTTCTTGCTATCAGATATCAAGGTACTGAAGCTGGGGATATGGTTCAGTGAGTAAAGTGTGCTCATCTAGCATGCACGAGGTCTGGGGTTCGATCTCGGGCATCTCATGAAACCTGGCATAGTGCAGGTCTGTAATCCCAGCACTCAAGAAGGAGAGGCGCGGGGATGAGAATTTCAAGGTCAGTCTAGGCTAGCCTCAACCACACTGTCTCAACCACAAAATCAGGGTACTGATAACCTAGGTGTGGCAAGGGACTCTTCGGGGGCCCAGCCTGGGAAAGAAGGTAGGTACCTTTGCAGGTGTGGACATTAGGAAGAAGGATACACAGCAGGAGATAACCACATGGGCCAGACAGGATGAGGCTATCAAACAAGGGAAAAAATGGCCTTGGAGTAGGTGTAAGGGAACTCAAGAGAGACTCAGTGTAGTTCTTGAAAGAGTCTATGACAACCAACCTCATGCATGTACCTGGGGTCAGGGACAAAAGCCAGAAATGTTGCTTCTCTTCATCAGTCAGCCACCCCATGAAGCAGGAGAGGCTGGGGCCCAGCAGGCCCTGACCCGCCCCAGTGCTCTCTCCTCCACAGCCCCTCCCCTGGCTACCAAGCCTCTGAGGAGTCTTCCTCCTCCCTGGCTGCCTCTGTCCCTGCCAGGGTTGCAAGACTGGGCCAGGGATCTGGTGACAGCTATAAAAATAATAACTTACCCGGCCAGCTCCCTGGCCTCCTGACTCGCCTCGCAGCGATCTCAGCGGGGCTGGCCCTGGCGGCTGGCAAAGGTGCCTTCCAGCCCTGGTAGACTGGCATCTCCAAGCAGCAGGTGCTGGTGGCTGGGGCTTGGAGCAGAGAGGTCATTCTGGGTGACATCTGGGCCCTACACAGTTGACAACATGCTCTATTCCCCGCAACAGGGCCTGGGTTTCTCTGACACTCAGGGTCCCCTTTCTGGACTCAGGAGAGAAAGCAGGGGCTGAAGCCTGCTGAAGCCAGTGGGAAGTTTCCACCCAGACCTGAAGCATGCTGAGACTCCAGAGTCATCTGGAGTCACCAGGAGCCTTCACACATGACTTCTGTAATTCAAATGCATTAATCAACCCTTTCACCTGATCTAACAGAGACCTTTTCTGCACTCAGGGCAATGGTGGCAGCAGATCAGCCCAGGCAAGGAAGCAGTAGGCCACCACTAAGAAACACAGGTGACAAAGAGACCCAGTCAGCTCTGTGCCATTTGGGCAAATGTATCAGAAATGAACTCAGCTGCCAGTAACCGGAAACCAAATGACAAAGGTCTCAATGAACAGTACTTTTCTCCACGTAAACAAGCACAGAGCAAGGCCAGCAAGGACCCGTGTGGCTCCTCTGCCACCATCGGGACTCAGACGCCTTTTGTCTTTTGGGTTTGCCACCATGCACAAAGAGTCGGCTCCGGGTTCAAGATGGCCTTTGCTGCTTTAACCATCGTGTCTGAATGCCAGGCAGACGGCGGAAATCAAGGGCGTGTGCCTCACAGCTGAGTCCTGAAGAGACGTCCGGCAGCCCCCTCCTACAGTTCCTGTGCACGGCTCATGGGTCATTCATTCCTAGCTGCAAGGGAAGCTGAGAAAATGGAGTCTCTCCATAAGGCCGCTGTTCCCAGAAACGGGGCAGCCCTCTGCTAAGGAAGAAGGGGAGGTGTGTACATGGACGGGCAACCGTAGCTACCATGAAGGGGGATGGGATGAAAATCTGTGGAAGAAAATTCTGGAGGTCTCTGCACGAACTTACCTGTCAAACCTTTTCAGAACACTCCAAAGAATGTTGCTATCTTCTTGTCACAGCCAAGGAAGAGACTGCTTGCCCAATCCACGTCCAGAACACAGTGGATTCAGCGGCACCATACAAGGACAACGTCTAACCCCCACCCTGTACCAGGACGGGATCATGTTAAACATAGTATGTGAACCAACTCAGCCTTCGCTACATCCTTATCCTTATGAAGCCAGGTCATTATTATCCCACTTAATAAGCAATGAATCGGAGGCACAGAGAGGCAAAGTAACACACCTAAGGCCACACAGAAATGTTTAACAGGTTTATTTCTAGGTATTAAAATCATGGGTGCTTTTGACTTCCTTTTATTAGTATTCCACATTAGTAATTCTCTGGAAATTAAATAAAAGCAAAATGCCTCTTTGAAGTCCAGTCTCCTGCCTGTCCCCCAGTCTTGAGGCCACAGGAGGCCTGGCTTCCCTCTGCAGCCTTGAAGCCTTGTTTGTCTCTGCCCTCTGTCCCACAGACACTGCTTCCCAGAGAACACTCTTCTCTCCCTCTCTCTCTCTCCTCTCTCTCTCTCTTTTCTCTCTCCCTCCCTCTCTCTTTCCTCTCTCTCTCTCTCTCTCTCTCTCTCTCTCTTTCTCTCTCTCTCTCTCTCCTCCCCGCCTTTGTTCCTCCAGTCCCTCCTGGCCAGCCTGGCCCCTCTTCCTGCCTGGCACAAGGCTCAGCGCAAATGGCTCCAGGCCCTGGGTCACAGGCTTGAATCCCTCAGGTCTCCTGGGCCAGGCAGGCAGGCGGACAGGCAGGCGGGCAGGCGCTCTGCTCCTTCACCCACTGCCCTTTGCCTAGCCCCCAGGGCTGAGGGGCCTGTTTCATTTGTCAACAGACTTATCAAGGACTTTGTGGGTGCCAGGCTCTGGCAGGGACACCCACTCAGTCATCCTTAAACAGCCTCTGTTGGCCTCACCCTGGCCTCAGAGGCCCTGCAGAAAGAACCCACCACCCTCCGTTCTCCTCTACAGTTCTAGGCCTCGCTGGCTGTCACCCCTCTAGCCTTGGGGCCTTTGCACCTGCTGACCTCCCCCTAAGATCCCTCCTCAGGCTCCTTCAACCACTTCTCAGGCTTATTTTCTCAAGGCTGTTATCGCTGTCTGAACCAGTTTGTTACTGCTTCCTTTTGAGGGTTGAGGAGCTTGAGACAGGGTCTTATGTAGCCCAGGCTAGCCTCAAACTTCTTATCTTGAACTCCCGACCTTCTTGCCTCTACCTCCCGAGTGTTGGGGTAACAGGCATGTGCCAGCCCACCAGGGGTCACAGAACATTCTGTTTCTATTAGCATGCAACTCCCCTCACTTGGGGCCCCGCAGCGAGCGTTTGTTTGCTTGACACTGGCTGACCAGATGGAGTCTTCGTCCATGGTGAAGAAGGCCAAGCACAGAGAGGCCAAATGTCTTGTTTGATGTCACCAGCCAGCACGAGACAAAGCTCAGGACCATCGGTCCTGGTGCACATCTCAGCCCTTAGAGGCTGTGCACACTCATCAGCCTCACGGCAGGGCCAGGCCAGTAGGGTCTGAACCTACCAATTGCCCTGGGTTCAAATGCAGCTCCATCAACGCTGGTCCTCTGGCACGGAACCTTGCAGGTGGTTTCTAACACGTACACACTGCTCATCTTTTTATCGACAGCAAAGGTACCCTCCACTTACCAAGACTCCTGACTTGGTTTAAATCCCGTTCAAATCCTGTGCCTCTAAATTACCCCATAATCTTGGATTAAAAAAAAAAAGGCTTCACTGCTCTTAAGAATATTCCTGTCAATCCTGTGAAGAGCCTTGGGTCCCCACACATCACGAAATAGGACTCCAGGTTTCTGCCTCAGAGGACATAAGAAGGGCTTGGTTACCAGCTCTTGGCCCATCCTGCCCTGCTTTGCCCAGCCTGGGGGCTTCACCACCCCAAACAATGCCCTGTCACAATGGCAACATCTGAACCCCCAAAGGAATGGGGTCTCCGTGTCAGCTGGCCCACAAGCATCAGGAATAGGGGGAGGGAGGGAGGAGAAGGTCTAAGGTCACAGTTGGGCTCACACGAGGACTCGAGTCTTCACTTCAGCAGCTCTGGGGACAGTGACTGTGGCTGTGACTCTGCCCGAACCTGGCTTTCCCTGTGGGTGGGGAAAGCAGTGGGAGCAAGGACTCATGGGAGATGGAAGAGGAATGAAGCATGTGGTATCCTGGGCTCCCTGCTTAGCTCAGGCTGGCCCAGGAGAGACACCTCCTCCCAGAAGGCTCCTCCCCACCCTTTCCTGCCCCACTTTTCTTCCTTCTGAGTCTTTGTTCCCACCTGTCATTATCTTGTTCCAGTGGCTGAGTATTTAAGTGTCCTTCTCTGCTTGGTAATTGTCACCTCCTTCTTTGTAACCACCCAGCTCCAACACCCACAATGGGAGCTGGCATACAGCTGGTGCTCAATAAATGATTGTCACATAAATGAAAAGTAACAGGGCAAATAAATATCCAAGAAGGGAGCAAACAAGTCAGAACCGGATATGGGGGGAGGGGAACATTCCTCAGATGGCTGGAAGAGACAGTCCCCCCAACTCCAGCTCCCATGCCAACTTTTACCCTTCCCAGCTGTGCAAACTTAGACAAGTCACTTCCCCTCTTGGAACCTCTTTGCCAGGCAGAAGACCCCTGGAGCCGAAGCTCCAGCCAAGGCTGAGCCGATCACCGCACGCTGGGCCAGTACCCACACCTCCCCCTTCCCTTTCTGACACCCACTTTTCTCCTGGGTAAAGTCACCAGGTTGTGGACGCCCCTATCCTGAGCAGGCGCAGGGAGGGCTCTGATCGCCTCACCTTCAGGCCTCAACAGTGACCACCACCACTCCATGGGACTGGGGGCAATATGGCTGACCAGCCCTGGCAGCAGGAGGACCCAGCAGCCCACCAATGACAAGGGTCTGGAGAGACACTCCAATTCTGTGAGCTGTCCTCCCCCACCATAATTGCTCTTCAAGCCGCTGCTCTCTCCCCGTCTTCCTGTCCTGTCCCCAGACTTTTGGTCCAGCTTGTCCCTCTTCTGGGCAATCCCTGACCCCTGGCGGCCTGGTGATCTGATACGTCACCTCATCAGTGACATCTCCTGTCCACCGTGTTCCTACACTGGGCCACACAGATAGCAAAGTTTTGACCCATTTACTGCTTTTCCCAATCCCGGAGACATCAGATGGGCCTTGGGTCACACCCCCTTCCCAGGGCATTCTAGTCTGTGCTGCTACTTGGGGTTGGGTACCTGATCTTGGGGCCGAGAAATGAGCCTTACATAAAGGGCAGGGGGACTGGGGTAGGGACAGGGACTATAAACCAACCCTGGAAACAGCAGGTAGCACCCCTCTACCTTGAGTGGAAGTGTCACTTCTGTGACTTCGAGTTACTTATGCTAAGAAATGGATGCAAGGCCTATGCAAGGCCTGTCTGCATAGGTATGTTAAAATTTTCCATTCCTGGAAAGGTAGAGCCTCCCAGACCTCCTAGTTCAGCCCAGGCTTTGGGTCTAAGTGGTTAAATCCTGAAGCAACGGAGCTGACCGACAGTCACTGGCATGGATAGAAGTCACCACGACACTGGGCCATGGGCTGCACTGACCTTGGCTCCAGGGCCCACCAGGTCAAGTAAGCCTAGAAGGCAGCTGACTGGAAGCCTAGTGTCTGAGGGTCTGTATAGGCCTCCAGCCACCTTGATTTTAGAGGGACAGAGAAAGCCTCACCGTCAGCCCTGTGACAGCGGAGGACCACAAGTCACCAGTCCCAATACTCCAGGTTCCCACAGAGAAGGGGAAGAAAAAGCATTCCCTATCCTCAAGCCACAGTGTCACTGGTCACTCCCAAGACCCCAGGCTCCTCTAGGCCTCTGGCAAACTGCCGTTACCCACTACCCAGAATGCAGGGTGCTCATAGGGATCTGACAACCACAAGCCATCTACATCCATAAAGCAAAGGGCACAGGAGTGCCCACCTTCCATGAGGCTGGAAGGAGATACGGGCAGGTCCAGGGCTTGCAGGACGCTAGCCCTGGGCAGGCGCTCCACACTCACACAGCCAAATGCCAGGAGCCTCCCATCAAAAATAATAACAAGAACAAATGCTTATGTAAGAGTTCTGGCGTGCCAGGCACGGCAGGACACAGCATATCCACTACTCCTTGGACACTCTCAACTCCCACTAATGCAGGCCGGCTGTGGAAATCAGTGCTACTCCAGCGAATCTGAGCGGTGGACCTGAGTTCAAGTCCTGACTCAGCCACCTTGAGCCAGGCCAGGGAGGCTCCATGTCCCATCTGGGTTGGAAGGGAACACAGAGTAAGAACTGTCCCCTTCACACTCCACTTAACTCCATCTCTCTTTCAGTTACACGGGGACATACAAACCAAACAGACATGCAGGCTCCCCTCCGCGCCACCACACACACAGTACTTTGTACACCGTACTTACCAAAGCACCTGCCCTTACTGGGCTGTCTGGACCAGCCCTTTCTACAGAGTCACTGTCTGCCTGGCCCAGCACAAGCCTGACACCCAGAACCAACCCCGTCCCAAGCAGGGTTTCTAGCAAGGTCCCCAGCACCCATGGGTGCTGAGTCACCCTGATTTCCTGACCCAGCACTCTGCTCCTTCTCCTGGGGGGAGGGGCTGGCACCCCATCTGCCAGGGGAAGAGAAAAACCCAGATGCGACACCCCCACCCACCACCACACACAACCCAAAAATAACCGCGGCCCCCTACACACCAGAAACACAAAAACAAAATCTCGCATAAATCCAAAGTCAGAAGGGAAGAAAAAATTTTTTTCAAAAGCCAACTACTGCCCCCAAAAGGCTTTTAAACATTCTCCAAAAAAGTTTATTAAAATGTCTTCACTTTAATGCTCGAAACGGAAAAGGTTCTCAAAATATACATACGCCTCTTTTCTCATAGAAATAGAACTTTTTTATAATACAAAAAAATAATAAGACCAAAAAGAAAAAACAAAAACAAAAAAACCAAAAACATCAACAGCAACAACCCCGCAGGAACATCTTTAAGTGATTACTCAGGGCCCGGCTGACAGTTACACGTGTGTTGCGTCAGTCCCGTGTCCACACGCGCTCAGCCACGTTTGATCCGGATTGCATCAAGTCCTGAAACCGGGTGCGCGGTGCAGGTGCGTGCGCGCGGTGCCCACGGTGTCCCCTCGGTGCAGGTGCAGGTGCGCGCGGGGCACGCACGGGGCCCTCGGTGCGCGCGGGACAGGCGCGCGCGGGGCAGGGCGCACTGTGCCCACGGTGGCCGCGGCGGCGCCCCCCACGGCACCCCCGGCGCGCTAGCAGTGGCCCGCCGAGGCCAGCAGCGGCTCGGGCAGCTGCTTGAACAAGTTCCGCAGGGTGCTGAGCTCTCGCGACAGCTGCTCCACCTTCTTCTGCAGCCTCTCGTTCTCGGCCGTCAGCTCCAGCACCTTGTGCTGCGTCTCCAGGTTGCGCATCTTGGCCTTGTCGCGGCTCTTGCGCACCGCGATGTTGTTGCGCTCACGCCGCATCTTGTACTCGTCGCTAAGCTTGTCCACAGCCTTCTTGGCCTTGGCCTTGGCGGGCGCGGCCGGCGGCCCCGCGAAGCAGGCGGCGGGCGCGGCCTTGGCGTCGGCGGGGCTCGGCGTGCCGGGCGGGCTGGACGACGACGACGTGGACAGGCTGCCGCTGCTGCCGCTCGGCGTCGCCTGGTAGCCCAGGTAGGCGCGCAGGGCGAACGGGAACCCGGCCGCCATGGCGGGCGCGTCGTCCGCGCGCTTGCAGTCCGCGGGTTCGAAGCCCGGCTCCGCCTTGAGCGCGGCGGGAGGCGGCGGCGGGAAGCAGGCGGGCGGCGCGGCCTTGGCGCCCGCGCGCCCGAGGCTCACGTAACTGTAGTCGGCCGGCTTCTTGGCCGGCTTGGCGCCGTAGTCGTCGGCGAAGAGGTCGGAAAGGAAGTCGTGGTGCGCGGGCGCGGGCGCGGCGAAGTCCGCGGCGGGCGCGAGCGGCTCCAGGTAGGGGCTGAAGTCGATGGCGCGCTCGTGCTCGCCGATGGCCGGCTCGGCGGCGGGGGCGCGCGGCGCGGCGCGGGCCGCCTTGGCCCCGTAGGCCAGGCAGTCGGGCTCGTAGTAGAAGTTGGCCACTTCCATGGGTCTAAAGGCGGCGGGCGGCGGCGGGAGGCATGCTGCGTCCCAGGCCAGCAGGCGGTGCATGAACGCGGGGCCCGCGGGCTCCGCTGCGTCCCGGTCCCTTACGCGGCTCGGACTCGGCTCGGCGGCGGCCGAGAGGGAGGTTTATAAGGCGGCGCCTGGCAACAAGGCTGCGTCACGCCGGGGCCGCCCCGGCCCCTCCCGCCGCCCGGCCGGTGCGCGTCATTGCCTGGCCGCGGGAGCGCGAGAGGGCGCGGCGGGGAGCGGGGCGCGGCGGGGGTCTGCGCGCGGGGACACTGAGCGGTGTCCCGGGCGCCCCGCCAGCCCCGCGATCGCCACGGACGCGGGAGACGCCGGCCCGCCCCCTTCCCGCCCCTCGGCAACTCTGAGGAGCGCGGCCGCCGCCCGCCCTCTGCTGGAGGACGCGGTGGCTAGTCCCCGCGCCGGTCCGCTGTCCCGGGCTCCCCGACTCCTGGGAAGTAGAGCGCTCCAGCCGGTGCACGACCCCAAGCCCCGGATCCTGCCCGCTGTCCCCGGCCCCCAACTCCTAGGGAGCAGTCTTCCTCCCGGTGCATGTCCACCCCACCCACCCAGGTGCTGCTCACCTCTCTCGGCCCCCGATTCCTGGGAAGCACAGCCCCTCCTTCACCGGGTGCACGCCCCCCCCATGCCTGTTGCCCCCAGATCCCAATCCTCCTCCCAATGCCTGGCCCGCCCTCCGCAACTGCCTACGCCACTCCCCGAGCTTCTCCGCGAAGGTGGCAGGGGTGGGGGTTCTGCCATACTGTGTGTCTATGGGTGAGTCACTTCGCCTCTCTGCGCTGCCTCCGTGGAGGCTGTTGATATTGTTAAAAGCAGTCCCGGTGTCAGAGAGAAATCGACCCCCGAATAGAGTACCAGGGACACGGTTGCATTCCTAAGACCTGTACGCAGCCCTGCGCAGAGGCTGCAGGCTTCTCAGGTGACCCCAACTCCAACCATGAGAACCCAGCGCTCACCCTGCAGGCTGGGGAAGCAGCCCTCTGTGCATTTGAACAGTCCCCAGGCTTCGACCACCAACCTTGGTGGGATCCTTTCAAAGCAGCCCAGGGCAGCTCGTGGGGCCCACCCTTCTGCCACTCCCAGCCGGGCCACTCAGGCAGGAGCTGCCAACCTGCCTTGGGCTGACCCCCGACCCATTGACCCCAGCCCTGGCCTCAGCAGGCTGATGGGGCGTTGCTCAACCTTCAGCGTTATCTGCTGAGCTGGGGTGACCTCCGCCCCCAAGAGCTGGAGAAATGACATCTCCCTATGCCCTTGGGGATGGGGGGGGCGGGGAGAGGGATAAGACACTTGCCCTGCCTGCGGCTTTCTGGCCTTCCCTGCCTTCCCAGCAGCCTCTGGGCCAGGAAGGGATCAGGGCCCAGAGAGGCGTGGTGACATCCCCAGGGTCACCCAGCCAGGCCTGGCTGTAAAGTGGGACACTGAGGCTCCCCTTATCCACCACTGGTGACAGTTTTTCCCAGCCTCTCAGCCACTTTCCCTCAGTTTCCCCGCAGCCTGGCCTTCAGGGAGTCTGGCCTTGGCAGAGTGGAAGTCCTGAGCCCACCATGCTCCCCACTGGCCAGTAGATGAGCACACTTCCTGTTCTCTCTGGACCCTGAACGCTGTCCCTCAACCCTACTTCAGGAAGCCCTCCCAGATTCCCTAAACCCCAAGCCCCCTGATACCTCTGTCCTGAAAGCCCATCTTACTTGGCCACTCCTCCATCTGTCCCTGCTGCCTCCTCCCCATGTCAACCCCTCCAGGGCCTTTTTTTTAAAAAATTACTTTTATTTATTTGCTGTGCATGTGTGTCACAACTTGTGCGTGAAGGTCAGAGAGCTTGTGACAGTCAGGTCTCTCCTTCCATCACGCGGGTCCTGGGGACTGAACTAAGGTCTTCAGGCTTGGTAGTAAGTACCTTAGATCACTGAGCCATCTTGCTGGCCCAACTTCTCTTTTTGCCCACTGTTTCAGCTGGGTGTGGCCTCGGGCAAACTGGCTCCCCTTTCCGAGCCTTAGCTTCCTGCCCAGCATTGCTGGGTTCTGGGGCGATGCAGCAAGACCTGGGGAGGTTTATACAGTAATCCAGGCATCTGCTGTGTGTCCTTAGCTGGCCCTCCACCCCATATTTTACACTCATTTCCTCCGCCTGGCCATTTGCAGGTGGGCCCTGCTCTCTGCTTTGCAGGTAAGGAACCAGGCTCAGCAGAACTAGCAGCTGGCTCAAGGTCATCGTGGGACAGCAGTGGTGGTAGAGAAAGTCTCCCCTTGGGGTAAAGTCCTACCAGTAAACTGAGGTCTAGAGAAAGGTGACTCGGGTCACACGGGGACTCAAGGGTGATTCAGGCCCCAGAGGCCACACTCCATCTCATCAAAGAGCTTGGCTCACTGGCCTCCAGATTGGGCCAACTGGCCTCTTAGCAGCCTCCCTGCTGGAGCTCACCCACCGAAGGCTGACCTAAGTGTCTCACAGGGAGGCCTGAGGAGTGTGCCCTTATTTCCCCAGGTTCCTGGCTCAGCAGGTGGTGCCTCTGCCAGCCCTTCCCCAGGGCCCCGAGGCCCCACCAGGACTGAGCAGCTGGCATAGCTGGCCTTCCCCATCCAGGGCCAGTTCCTCCCCTCTCCCTGTCCCACCCTCATGTTTGGAGGAACCTGGGCTACAAAGGTCCCCAATGTGGCCAAATCAACATAGAAATGGGCTAGCCTGACACCATCGTGGTGTGCTTGGGAGTTTCGGTTATGTTCTTGTCACGGTGCTGGAGTTGGAAGCTTGGGTCTTGCACATGCTCTGCCAGTGAGCTACACCCAGCCCTCTTTTTACTTTTCCTTCTGAGACAGGGTCTTGATAAGTTGCCCAGGCTGGCCTTGAACTTGGGATCCTTCTCCTTCACCCTCCAGAGTAAATGGGATGACAGGCCTTAGCTCTCAGGCCCAGCTGCCTCTTTAAGTGAATTCATTCCTAACACGGAAAAGCAAATGTCACACCACGGTTCTTCTTTTAAAACTGGAGCCCTGAACTGGTGTGGTGGCTGTGGCCGTGGTGGTCGCTAAGACGATGGGCTTTTCCAGCGTGGGCCGCACGCCCTCTGCTGCCCCCAGACTCTTAGGTATCTGCAGGAGGGAAGGCTGAAGCTGAGACCCCCCTCCCCCCAGCCTGCAGGCAGCAGCTGTGACTCAGTACAGGTGGGACAATAGGTGGGTCTCTAGTGAAAGGAGTCAGGGAACCCCTTTTGTTCCTATGGGGACCCTCCTTACAATGGTTCTCTGGCCATTTCTGTGGCCCTGGCATATAGCATGGGGATGTGGGATGTCCTATATCTGGGCCCCTTTGGCCCTCTCCGACAGGAGACTCCCACCTCCCTACAGCCCCACACAGGACTTGATGGTGGCAAACCATGAAGACATCACACAGCAGGCAGATACGGAAATTGGCCTCACTCATGACTTCTCCCACATAAGTGGTGCTGGCCAGCGCCCCTGCCCCACATCTGAGCTTTGCTAGGTTAGAACACTCTTCCCACACGTACCAGGGCCTGGGTTTCATTTCCAACCAAGAAAAGCAAGCACAGAAGGAAACCACCAGGTCTTCTCTCTGAGGCCTCAGTTTCCCCTCACTGTGCCCTGCAGTCTTCAATCCCAGCCTGGCAGCCTCAGCATGACCGCCCTCTGTGAAACTTGCCTGTGTGTCTGCTGCCACCACGTGGCAAGTCCCGGAACTGCAGGAGTGACTTATCTTTTGGGTCCACCTAGGCGCAGTGATTTGTTATCTAGGGGGCTGGTGCTGTGGGTGTGGATATATATCACACTCACAGGATATGAGCACGTCACTAAGAGAAGTACGGGTGTCCAAGAGATGGACAAAAGGCGCTCAGCCTTCGTGTAGTTAGCTCACCAAACTTTTTTAACTATGGTTCAAATCCTAGAGACACACAATGCATGGATAAAATCATCGTGTCAGACTCTGGGAAGACACTGCAGGAATGGGGATCAATGCTGGGGACCTGAATGTCATAGGGTACAGTGGGGGTGACATAAGTAGAGAAACCATACCAGATAGTACGGGTCTCTAGCAAGCAGAGAAACGGCCAAGCAAAGGCCCTGCCTCTGCAGAGCTGTGTGAGGCGTGATCTGTGCTACAGGTCAGTGAGGGAAAGGCATCCACCAGGCAGGAGGTGAGGGTGAACCTGGGAGGAGGAGGTCACCTTCAAGACCTACTGAAGATGAGACCATTGAGATGTGCTGATGGGGAATGGGGCACTGTGCCTCTGGGGTCTGAACCACAGCCGGAAGAGGTCTGGCTCTCGGCCTTTCTTGTTCCTCTCTGTGGCTATGACTTGTAATCACAGCCCTTGGAAGGCTGAGCCGGGAGGTTTGCTTTTTTTCCAGGCCAGTCTTAGCTTCATACTGAGACCCCGGTCAAAAGAGAAAATGTGAGACAGAAAGAGAGAATATGTACATCCCTCCCCTGTATCCGGCAGTCAGCGATGACAATGAGGACGCCATCTTGTGCAAATAGTCCAGACTGCCTCTCGCTTTCTCGGGGTCTTCTGAGATCCTGTGTAGAGCCCACAGCCACATCTTCAAACGTCAGCATCCCTATAATGACGAGCATCTTTTCGTCTAAAGCCCTGACGCTTGGAGGATGACTGATTCCGGATGTGTATGCCATAGCAAGTCTGTGGCCTCCTGAACAAAGGAATCAGAAAGCGTGAGAGAAAAACGACCTCATTGAGTAACTCCAGAAGCACCAGGCATGGTGATGCAGGCCTGTGATCCTGCACGCAGGAGGCAGAGGCAGAAGGATCGAGTTCAAGGTCTGGGCGCACAGTAGTGCACACCTTTAAAACCAGCACTCCTAAGGCAGAGGCAGGTGGATCTCTGAGTTCAAGGCCAACCTGGACTACACAGTGAGACCCTGACTTAAAAAAAAGATACCTTTTGCTGACCTAGAAATACCAGTTCACTTCAAAGGCAGAGACAGGTGGCCATGCACCAGTGCTTATGACGTCACACGGGTGTTGTCCCTACAGAGAATGTAAAGGGATGAGGTGGCTTTGTGGGGGAGGAATGGGACAATGCTGTCCAACAGAACTTTCTGGTATGCTGGGACAACCTCTCCCTGTGTCAGATCAGCCACACGTGGCTCCCAAGCTCCTGGGGCCTGGTTGATGCCGTTGAAGAGAAGATTTTTACTGCATGTGTTGTTTGTTTAGCTGCTTTGTTTTTGAGGCCGATTCATGTAGCCCAGGCCAACCTGATCCCCTTGGCCTGCACTGGGATGACAAGCGTGCGCCACCACACCTGGCTTGAATTTCAGTGTTTACGTTCTGTCCTGTGGCTGGTGACCATTGTACCGAGTGGCAGTCATCTCTACAATCTATTGATTTGTTCTGGTTTGTTTTTAACGTGTGTGGGTGTCTTGCCTGCATGTGTACCAGCGTCCCTGCTGTCTGCAGAGGCCAAAAGGGGGTGTCAAATCCTCCGGAGCTGGAGCTAGGGACGGTTGTGAGCTGTCATGTGGGTGCTGGGAATTGAACCCGAGTCTTCCGGAAAAGCAGCCAGTGGTCTCAACCACTGAGCCATCTGTCCGGCCTCCTCTGGTCACTTGTTAACTAAAGAAGAAAACACTGTGGGTGGGTGGGACTCTGCTGTGTTTTTGAGGGAGGATGGAAGGTCCTGCTTAGAGTGAGAGACATGAGAAAGTGGGAGCATGGGTAGGGCCAGGCAGTGTACCCCAAAATCCATTGGCTTAAACTCTATTTTAGCCTGGCTCATTGCCTATAAACCCAGCACTCACGAGACTGAGCGGAAGAGAGTGCCTGCCTCAGCTACATGAAGTTGGGGCCAGCCTGGGCTACAGAGTGAGGCCTTGTGAGGGAGGGGCGCCATAGAAACCCACATCATTTACCTTTCTGGGTTCCTATGTGTTTAAGAACATGGGTGCCCATGGGACATCTACCAGGTGGCTTCCTCACCCCTGAGTGTGACCCACATGGCTGATGGCTGGCTAGGTGATGTGTCTGTGACCGCAGCCCTCCCTTCCTCAGTTGCCCCCAGGTAGTTTTTTCCTCCCCATGTGGTCTCCCCACATGGTTTTCCATGTCACCTTAGTACATGGTCCACATGAATGCTCCTAGTGCCCCCTCATGTGGCCTCCCAGAACATGCTTCTGACATGAAAACAGGTTTTGCAAGTAGCATAGAAATGGAACCTATCTTCCTAGACTTAAATCCAAGGGCGGCACCAGGACAGAGGTTACAGCCTTCATCCAGCCCTCACGCCAGGATGAGGCTGAAGCAAAAGACCTCCACCCTTGTGGCCTTTGTGTCAGTGACTGCGTGACCCAGCAGGTAGACTGCAGCCTAGGGCCACGATCCAGCCCCTGAAACTCATGTGGGAGGAGAGAGCCTGACTCCCAAGGTGCTGCACGCCTGTAATTGCAGCACACGGGAGGTGAAGGTGGGAAGGCCAGCCTGTGGTATATAGAGACTTTGGGGCCAACCTGTGCTACATGAGACTCAACAATAGAGACAGCCCCAGAGGGGCTGGAGAGACAATCTCAGAGGTTAAGAGAACTAGCCACTCTTTAGTGGACCTGGCTCAGTTCCCAGCACCCAATGGTGGCTCACAGCCATCTATAACTATAGTTCCAGGTGGCCCCGACGCCCTCTTCTGGCCTCTGCAAGTACTGCATGCATGTGGTATACCGACATAACATGAAGGCAAAAACACCTAGACACATTAAAAAAAAATCAAATTTTAAGAAATAAATCTAGGGCTGGAGAGATGGCTCAGTGGTTAAGAGCACTGGCTGCTCTTCCAGAGGTCCTGAGTTCGATTCCCAGCAACCACATGGTGGCTCACAACCATCTGTAATGAGATCTGGCTCCCTCTTCTGGTGTGCCGGCATACATAGAGGCAGAATGTTGTATACATAATAAATAAATAAATCTTTAAAAAAAAAAAAAGAAAGAAAGAAATCTTTAGCTGGGCAGACGTCTTTAATCCCAGCACTTGGGAGGTAGAGGCAGGCGGTTCTCAGTGAGTTCCAGAACAGTCAGGAGAAACCCTGTATCGAAAAACCATGAATGAATTAATCTTTAGCCAGGCAGTGGTGGTGCACACACTAAATTCCAGTACTCGGGAGGCAGAGGAAGGAGGGGACCGCTATGGCTGACAGTTTCAGAGACCTTGTCCCCAGTCAGTAGCTCCACTGCTGTGGGCCTGAGGCCAGGATGAAGCATCACGGCAGAAAGACCCACGACCCACAGAGAAATGGTAACCAAGGCTGTAGGCGTGCAGAGGCAGAGCGAGGAGAGGGCATGCCCTCAGTGCCCACTTCCCTAACAGCCTAATAGCCCGCTCAGCTTGAACCCCACGGGTTATCCCCTAGTGATGTCCAACTCTCTCAGTAGCACTGCCCCCTTACCCCTGCCCTCACTCCAGGCCAAGCCTTCAACATCTGGGGGACACTTCAAATACAGACCACAACAGGAGTGAGTAAGAAAGCCTGCCACCAACATTTGCCTGCCCCCCACCCCCGTCACCCTTTTCTGTCCCTGATTAGCCAAGGCAAACTAACCCTTCCCTCTTCTGTGCGTCCCTCGAGGTCGATCTCTGTGCCTCCACCTACGTATGGGGTTCAGCGGCAGTGATGGGCCACCACCCTGTGCGCCCTCAGGTGTAGTGCACAGAGCTGCCGCCAGAGGGCGCCTCCGCCTGCTGTCGCCTGACATCCGCTCACACCCAGTATAGGAGCCTAAGGATGCTCACCAGGTGCACCTACTCTGCTCCGCCCCAGGGACCCAGCGCCCAGCCAGCTGGGCATCTGTACACCGTCTGCATGGGCAAGCATCCTGCAAGGGGGTGGCTTTCCGTGTACTGACCCTCCGTCCCTCACCTCCCACCCACTCCAACGATATCTTGGTTTTGGAGATGGAATTTAGGACCCCCTCCAAGCCGCTTTTTTTAAAAACTTCTAAAAGATGCACTTATTTATTTGTGTAGGAGGTGCAGGCATTCGACGGGGACAGGTAAAGGTCAGAGGCCAACTTATGAGAGTCAGTTCTCTCCTTCCATCATATAGGTTTTGGATATTCGGGCAAGTTTAGCAACAAATGAGCTTACTAAGTAATGTTGCTCAGCCCTAACGTTTTTTACATTTTTATTTTTAGATTTATGTATTGTATGTGTGGGGGTGTTTTGTCTGCATGTGTGTATACTACGTGCATATCTGGTCCCTAGAAAGCTCAAAAGAGGCCGAGTGGTGGTGGCGCACACCTTTAATCCCAGAACTCGGGAGGCAGAGGCTGGTGGATCTTTGTGAGTTCGAGGCCAGCCTGGTCTACAAAGCGAGTTCCAGGACAGGCTCCAAAGCTACACAGAGAAACCCTGTCTTGGAAAACAAAACAAAATTCAGAAAAAGGTGTTGTATACCCTAGAACTGGAGTTATGAATGGCTGTGAGCCAACATGTAAGCACTGGGAATCGAACTCAGATCCTCTGCAAAAAGCAGCAAGCTCTCTTTAACTGCTGAGCCAACTCTCCAGCCTTCTAACTGCCCAAGCTGTCTTTGAACTTCCATTTTTTAAAAGTTGTTTTTACTGAGTTATATATTTTTCTCCACTACCCTCCCTTTCTCTCCCCTCCCTTTCTACCCTCTCCATGGTCCCCATGTTCCCAATTTACTCAGGAGATCTCGTCTTTTTCTACTTACCATGTAGATTAGATCTATGTATGTCTCTCTTAGTGTCCTCTTTGTTGTCTAGGTTCTCTGGGGTTGTGAACTGTAGGCTGGTTTTTCTTTGCTTCATGTCTAAATGCCTCTTATGAGTGAGTACATGTGATATTTGTCTTTCTGGGTCCTACCTAACTCATATGACGTTTTCTAGATCCATCCATTTGCCCACAAATTTCAAGATGTCATTTTTTTCTGCTGTGTAGTACTCCATTGTGTAAATGTACCACATTTTCCTTATCCATTCTTCGGTAGAGGGGCATTTAGATTACTTCCAGGTTCTGGCTATGAGAAATAATGCTGCTGTAAACATAGTTGAGCACATGTCCTTGTGGTATGATTGAGCATCCTTTGGATATATACCCAAAAGTGGTATTGCTGGGTCTTGAGGTAAGTTGTTTCCTAATTTTCTGAGAAATTTCCATACTGATATTCAAAGTGGCTGTACCAGCTTGCACTCCCACCAGCAATGCAGAAGTGTTCCCTTTACCCCACATCCTCTCCAGCATAAGTTGTCATCAGTGTTCTTGATCTTGGCCATTTTTACAGGCGTAAGATGGAATGTCAGAGTTGTTTTGATTTGCATTTCTCTGATGACTAAGGATGTTGAACATTTCCTTAAGTGTCTTTCAGCCATTTTAGATTCCTCTGTTGAGAGTTCTCTGTTTAGGTCTGTACCCCATTTTTTATTGGATTATTTGTTCTTTTGATGACCAATTTCCTGTTCTTTATATATTTTGGAGATCAGCCCTCTGTCCGATGTAGAGTTGGTGAAGATCTTTTCCCATTCTGTAGGCTGTCGTTTTGTCTTGTTGACTGTGTCCTTTGCTTTACAGAAGCTTCTCAGTTTCAGGAGGTCCCATTTATTAATTGTTTCTCTCAGTGTCTGTGCTGCTGGGGTTCTGTTTAGGAAGTGGTTCCCTGTGCCAGTGCGTTCAGGTGTACTTCCCACTCTCTCTTCTATGAGTGAACTTCCATCTTACTACCTCAGTTTACCCTAGCTGGGATTACAGGCCTGGCCACAGGTCTTGTGTAGCTCAGGCTGGCCTCAAACTCACTATGTAGCTGAAGATGCCCCTGACCTTCTGATGCACCTGCCTTTGTTGCCATGGTGCTGGGATTGCAGGTGTGCATTAGTACACCCAGTTTGTGTGCTGCTGGGGATGGACCCATTCACCTTTCAAATGTTTTAATTATGAAACAGTTTGAGATTTAGAACGAGTTACACAGTTGCTGTGTGACATCCTACAGTGTTTAGCTTCACACAGGCACTTTATTATTTTCTCTGAGCTGTTACGGCATCAGTGCCGGGTCAGCACCTTCCCTCCAAACACCTCAGTAGCTTTGCTGAGAACAGAGCTTCACGAAAAAATGCAGCCCAAGGCTTCTCCGTGTCTTCTGCTCACTTGGATGGCACCACTGGCCCCAGCAATGTCCTCTAAGGTGCAGGTATGGCCTGCCTGTCACTGTTGCCTCTTGTCCTGTGCCTGGAACAGTTGCTCTTTCTTTTTCTTTTTTAATTGTGTTCTTTGACAAGGTTTTGCTGTCCTCAGGGATGTCCCATCTCATCCTCCCGAGAACGTTCATAAAACGTCTGCCATTCTTTTGTCCTGCCGTGTTTTGGAAACCCACGGTCCTTGTCTCAAGTCAGGAAGTTGAGGAAGAGGCCAGCCATCTTGGAAGCTCACCACCTTTATTACATACCCGTGGTCCCTCTCCCTATCCGGAGGCCTACCAGGGAGGCTGACTCTTCAGTTCCCTGACAAAATCAGTTTAAGGAAGAAAGGGTTGCCGGGTGGTGGTGGCGCACGCCTTTAATCCCAGCACAGAGGCAGGCGGATCTCTGTGAGTTTGAAGCCAGCCTGGTCTACAAAAAAAAAAAAAAAAAAAAAATTACGCAGCTTACAATCCCAGGTTCCAGTCCATCATTTGGAGAAGTCACAGGGGGACAGGAGCCGGAAGCAGCTGAACATCATGTCCACAGGCAGCAGAGAGCAATGAGCGTTTGCATACAGGCCCCTCTCTACGTTCCCAAGCTCAGGGAATGGTGTCACCCACAGTGGCTAGGACTTTTACATCAATCATCCCTCACAAACATTCTCAGATGATTCTAGGTCAGCGTCTCCCAACTTATGGGTTGTGACCCCTTTGGAAGTCACCCAAGACCATGGGAAAACATATTTACATTAACAGCAGCAACATTACAGTTATGAAGTAGCAACAAAATAGTTTTATGGCTGGAGGTCACCAGAACACAGCATTAAGAAGACTGAGAACCACTGCTCTAGATTGTGTCGTGTTGACAATTTGTCACCCAGCTCCAGTGTCCCACTGGGCACATTCATTGGTTTATTCTCTAGGGTACAGGACCCAAGCCTGTGTGCTTAGCACCTTGGTGAGATCCTCCAGTCCTAGGTGCTTGGTTATTGCCCCAATTAAAGTATCAATGAACAAATACTTTCTTGCAGTCCAGAGTACAGGCATGTCCCGGGAATCCCCCCCTCCTCCCGCCCCGTTCCTATGTTCATAGGAAGTAGGCTAAGATAGGTTTGCTCTTGCGCCAGGAGCGGAGGCTGGAATTCAATCTTAGATCCGTGATTTTAATCTCGACTCCCAGGCTCTTTCCTCAGTTGCCCCTAAGGAACCAAAGCTGGGTTTGAAAACTCCCTTAACAACCACGCAGGTTGAAGTCCCGAAATCCACCAGCAGGTGTCGCCAGAATTCCCTGGCCACCGTCAGACCAGAAAGCCCCAGCGCAAACATGCTGGATGTCTGTGGTGTGTGTGTTTTGGGGAGGGAAGGCTTTACCTCCCAGGCAGTTTGCAAGATGTTGCACCTCAAACAAAGCTGCATCTTTGCATCTTTGTTCACAGGCTAGAAACAGAATCTCAAAGAGTAAAAGCCACCCTTAAAATTATTAGATTACAGTGTTTCAAAAACTGTTTGACAGCTAAGGAAAGTAGGGCCCAGAGAGGGCAGGAGGTTAGCCAAGGACACACAGCAAGCTAATGGGCCAGACACCTGAGAACTGCTTCTCTGTAACCGTGAATTTCTTCTGCGTGAAGGCTTTGCCGCTCCCCCACCCCTTCACCCCCACCCCTGTGCGGCCAAACTGCAGTAGTCTGCAGCAGGGAGGGGTGGAACCTCCACTCCTGTTCAGTAGGCAGAGGAAAATGACCTAGAATGCAGTGGTGTGCTTTTGCTTTCAGGGACCTAGTCTCTTTCTGTCTTGTGTGCAACTGGAAATTTCCATCTCATGGTCTGAAGTGGCTGCTCTAGCACTTACTACCATATTTATATTCGAGTGTGGGGGAAGCAAAAGAAAATAAAAAGGAATTAGCCTCTTGATAAACTCATGTGTGCACACACCATTCAAGAATGAGAATCTGGCAGTGGTGGTGGTGCACCCCTTTAATCCCAACTCTTGGCAGGAGGATCTCTGTGAGTTCAAGGCCAGCTTGGTCTGGTCTACAGAGGAGTTCCAAGACAGCCAGGGCAATACAGAGAAACCCTGTCTCCAAAAACAAACAACAGCAACAACAAACGGGACTCAGCTAAGCTAAGCATCATAGCCACTAGTTTACACAGCAGGACAGGCTGCTGTAGACTGTCCCCTCCCCAAGGAAGATGGCTGTAGTTGGGAATTTTCTTTGGGCCACCAACCAGCTCCCAAATAAAGAAACAGACTTTGTAGTTATGAACGCTTGGCCTTATCTTAGGCTTGCCCCACTTTTAACTTAATTTAACCTGTCTATATTCATCTACACTTTGCCTCGGGCTTTTTACCTTTCTTTCATTCTATGTGTCCTACTTCCCTGCTTCCTCCATGTCTGTCTGTCTGGCCCCTAGCCCTTCCTTGGCATCTCTTTTTCTTTCTTCCCTTGAACCTAAATTCCTCCTCCTACTTACTCTCCTGCCTGGAAGTCCCACCTACACCTCCTCCCTCGCTATTGGCCATTCAGCCTTGGGGGGGGGTTGAGACAGGTTTCTCTGTGTAGTTTGGAGCCTGTCCTGGAACTTGATCTCTTCACCAAGCTGACCTCGAATTCACAGAGATCCGCCTGCCTCTGCCTCCCAAGTTCTAGGATTAAAGGCATTCGCCACCACCACCAACTTGCCATTTCAGCTTTTTATTAGACCAATCAGGTGCCTTAGGCAGGCAAGGTGAAAGAGCAACGCATCTTTACATAGTTAAACAAATATTCCAAAACAGATGGCACCCATTGTTCACTGTCACACGCTGCTGGTAGGGTCCACCATGTGGGTCAGTGCCAGGAGTCTGGGGTGAGTCCTGATCAGCCTCCCCCAGCTGTGTGTCGGGATTCTCTCTGGGCCTCAGTGTCCTTGTCTGTGACATGATGTCAGAGAACGCATGGGCTCATGTCTGGCACCACAACCCCTCAACAGAAAAGGAATGGGGGTGTCAGAAGTGAAAGTATGTCAGACAGGAGATGTGCCATGAATTTGGGGCTAGCCTGGACTACAGAGTGAGACTATGAAAGTGGAACTATTAACTCCCAACTCACAGAGAGATGAAGGCTGCCCCAGGAGCTGCCTGAGCTGACCTGAGACCCTGCTGTCCCACCCAAGTCCCAGTAACGTTTTTCTTTTTCTTTTCTTTTTTTCAGAAGTAGAAAAGCCATCCCCAAGGGCATATGGAATGTCAAGGGATACTACACAGCCTCTTCAACCTTGAAAAAAGAAGAGAAAAGCCGGACAGGGGAATGACACGCTGTGGTCCCATCCCTTGGGAGGCAGGGGCGTGAAGATCACTAGACCTTTCAAGTCAGCCAGGTCTGCATAGCGATTGGTTGGCCAGCTAGGGCTAGAGTGAGACCCTGCCAAAAAAAGAAAAAAGGAGGAGGGAGAAGCCAGGCGATGGAGGCACACAATTTAATCCCAACACTCAGGTAGATCTCTGTCAGTTCGAGGCCAGCCTGGTCTACAGAGTGAATTCCAGGTTAGCCAGGGCTACACAGAGAAACCCTGTCTTGAAAAAAATAAAACCAGGAAAGGAAAAAAAAAGAGGCGGGGAAGGGAAGGAGGAGGAAGGAGGGCAAGGCTGCAGAGTTCAAGCATCCTAAATTCAAAACTCCCGTGAAAGAGGCAGGTGTGGTGTCACAGGGCTAAAGGAGGCTCGGGAGTTCAAGGTCAGCCTCGGCTAAGTGAGACCCTGTCTCAACACAAAACAAGTGTTGGTGTGAACACTGAGCTGGGAGAGGAACTGGGAGGGATGTGAGGTTCTCTGGGCAGGAAGCACAGGGTAGGGGTTCCTCAAACACTTAAACTGGGCATCCCCCTAAGACTGAGCGTTTCTGGTCCTCAAAAGAGTTGAAAAATAGAGGCCTTGACACACCCACGTTCACAGCAGCACAGAGGAGTGGGGGCAGAGCCTCAGTGTGAAGTGCCCCTGCGCAGGACCCCAGAAGCATGGGCCAGGCCAAGAGGGCCAGGGCTGTGACTACTTCAGAGGCAGGACAGAGGCAGTATCACAGAGGACCAGGATGGGAACTTGCTCAATAAGGACCAAGGTGTAAAGGGTTGTAGAGCCAGGTTTAGTGGTGCCTGGTAACAGAAGGGTCATAAGTTCAAGACCAGCCTGGCTTATATAACCAGACCCTGTATCAATAAAAAATAATTTTTTGGAGATGTGTTTAATGTCCCCAAACTTTTTTTTCCCTAATGGAGACTCCACTCAGTTGGTAGAGAGTTCGCTTAACACATAAGAGGCCCTGGGTTCGGTCCTCAGCACAGCCTGAAACTTCAAAGGCCATGCTTGTAATCTAGCACTTAAATGATCTGAGACACAGAAGAATCAGAAGTTCAGGGTCATCCTCAGAGTTTAGAGAGTTCATCTGGGTTACGTGAGACCCTATCTCTTAGAAAGAAAGAAAGGAAAGAAGGAAGGAAGGAAGGAAAAGAAAAATCCATTCCTAGTGCCTGCAAGGTAGTTATAAACCTCTGTTTGACTAAAGTTCCAGGGGAGCCGGCACCATCTTTTGGCCTCCTCAGTCACCAAGCACACCCATAATGCACTTTACATACATGCAGGCAAGGCTCATTCATATATAGCATAGAAATAAATCTTTAAAAAAACAAAACTGTTAAAATGGTTAAGATAGTAAGCTTTCTGTGTATTTTATCATGGTTTTAGTATTTATTATTGTTATGATCGTGGTGGTTGTGACAGGGTCTTACATAGTCCAGGCTACCCCCAACCTTATTACTAGCCGAGAATGACCTTGAACTCGGGATCTTCCAGCCTCTGCCTTGCTGGTGTGATAGGTGAGCATCACCACAGTTATGGGGGTGGAACCCGGGACTAAGATTCTACCAACTGAGCCGCATCCCCTGCCCCATAGCAGCACAATTTCAAAATGCCAGGGGAAAAGAAATGGTTGTTGTTTCCACCGGAGCCTAAGGTGACTCAGCAGACCAGGACCTTCTGGGACAGTTCTGTAGATAAAGCTGGTACCCAACCTAGTGCTACCAGCTTGACTCCGAGGCTAACACAATCTCTCTCTCTCCCCCCCGCCCCAGTTTAGACGGCTGTCCGCTTCCCAGGGGACTCCTCAGCTGCTGTCAAAGCAGCACAGTTGTTTTGAGGTCCTGCTTTGCGCTTTGAGGTGGCGGTGGGGTGCACCCAGAGTGGAGCGGAATTGCTGCAGCACTGGGCACTGGATGATCACTTTTCCTCTGGGAAAAAAATTAAACTCATGAGTAATTCATGGGCTCGAGACTAAGAGGGGCCATGCTTGGTAACATGCAGCCCCATTTCCTGCCTTCCGTCCCTCCCTTCTTCCCTCGTTATTTTACTATTATTGGGGGTGGGGCATGAATGTGGTATCAGGACAACTTTTGTAAGACAGCTCCTTCCACTGTGGGCTCAATCAAGGCAATTAGAATATGAAGTGAATAGAACTTGCTACCAAGGTTCAATTTCCTGGTTTGAAAGCCAGATGAGGAGCTAGAGAGATGGCTCAGCGGTTAAGAGCACTGACTGCTCTTCCAAAGGTCCTTAGTTCAATTCCCAGCAACCACATGGTGGCTCACAACCATCTGTAATGAGATCTGGTGCCCTCTCTGGCCTGCACGTGTACATGCAGGCAGGACACTGTATACATAATAAATCTTTTAAAGAAAAAAAAAAGAAAACAGATGATGAGGGTGGTGGAGAGGAATTGTCAATGACATCTGACCCCTGTGAGGCCAGGGGTCATTAGAAATAACCCACAGAGCACGTGGTGGCATGGGACACTCACCTGCCCAAACAGCAAGAGTGTCAAGGTCCACGTGAAAATGGGGACTAGCTGGGCATGGTGGCACAGGCCTATCATCCCTGTACAGGGAAGGCAGAAGCAAGAGAATGGCTACCAGTTCGAGTACCTATGTTTTTTTTTTAAAGATTTATTTATTAATTATGTATACAGCATCTGTCTGCATGTATCCCTGCAGGCCAGAAGAGGGCACCAGATCTCATTACAGATGGTTGTGAGCCACCATGTGGTTGCTGGGAATTGAACTCAGGACCTCTGGAAGAACAGTCAGCGCTCTTAACCTCTGAGCCATCTCTCCAGCCCCTCGAGTACCTATGTTTGATCCCCAGACCAACATGGTGGAATGAGAGAGCCACCAACTCCAGGCAAGTAGTCCTTAGACACTAATAAATGTAAGAAACTCTTAAAAAGAAAGGAGGGGAGATGTAGAGAGGGGACAAGAGAGAAAACAGATAGTTCCATGCACCAAAAGTCATGCTAGCCAGCCCCTTCCCCAGCAGCTCAGTACCTCTGAGCTGAGATCTGTCAGTCCCCAGCTCCTGGGTCAAAGGGCAACTTCAACTCCGCTGCCTCAGCCAAGGAGAAATAAGGAGCGGTTCCTGGAAGCTCCTGTTTGACTTGCCTGGGTCAACAAAGAGAGGAAGTGAGACCAGGAGACAGCTCAGCTGGGCTCAAAAGCTACTGGTCAGTAGCAGGTGCAGCAGTGGGTCCAGCCATCAGGACAGAGGCCATGTATAGACCTGAGAACGTTGGCCACCCAAACTCCACCTCGGCCTTGGGAGGCTGCCCTGTGCTGGGATCGTAGGTGTAGACCACTTCACCTGGTCTCTGTGGTCCAGGGCTTGGTACATATTAGGCAAGGATTCTACCCAGAGAACCACATCCCCAGTCCTGTGCTAGCGTGGTGTGAAACAGCCGTCACCCTAGCAGTGGGGGTAAAGAACACTGAGTGTGTGTGCTGGGAGGACCTGTAGGTATCCTGGAATTTATCTCAGTTGTGCCATAAATCTTAAATTGCTCAATAAACATAAAGTCTGGGGCTCGTAAGATGGCTCAGTAGGTAAAGGTGCTTGATGCTCAGAACCCACATGGAAGGAGAGATTCAGCTCTTCCCCTGATTTCCACATGCCATGGTTTATACGAGTATACATGTACTCGCACACACATACACACTCACTAAGTGCTGAAAGTATCTTTTAAAAGTGGGAGGTGTCCAGAGGGAGGATAGAAGGTCGTCGAGGCCTTGAATGCCAGAGGAGACTGTGGGTCTGTGGGTCAAGTGTAACAGATGGGCTGGTAAGAGGAAGCACACGGTGCCTCTGCAGTTGGAAGGTTCTTCCGAAAGCTCAGCTCCAACCTTCCGCACAAGGCTCCTTTGCTGAGTCCAGATTCCCATGCGTGGCATCTAATTTACTCGTAAATGTTACCCCACCTCTCAGGGTGCAGTCTGAGGAGGGGCGTCTCTTATTTCACGGGTGGAAACCAGAGACAGTCCAGAGCCACCTGCTTCAAGACGCCAAGCCTCCACAGCAGCGCCTTCTGCCAGCCTCCCTGCCCCTGGCCTTTGCTCTCACCGTAGGTGCATGAGTCCACCACAGCTGGTCATTTGTTATGAACACAACCCAGAGTCACATGGGAAGGAGAGTGAGCCACCATCTGTGGTTCCCACTTGTCCTCCCCAAAGATGGGCTGTGACCTGGAAGTCTGATATAAAATAAACGCTTTCTTGCCCGAGTTGCTTTTGGTCATAGGGTTTATCACAGCAACAGATACCAATTAGAGCGAGCAGGGTGTTGTTGAAGTGAACCTGACCATGTGGTTTGGGGGAGAAGTGAGGAAAGATTTTGGAGGTTTGGGCCGGAAACACCGTTGAGCGCTTAGCGTTTAATGAGCTGTCTTGTGGAAGAACTCTGAGAGCAAAGCAGACAGTGGAGGTCTGGCTTGTGAAGGTTCAGGAAACGTGAGAGTCAGAGCCTGGGTCATTCATTTGACATGTAGAATTAAGAATCCATAGGAGTAAAACCTCCGCTTCACTGGGACAATCGATGCTGATCAGGTACACAATGAGCAGTGATTAAGAGGAGACCAGCATCGTAGTCACGAAATCTTCTGGGAAGTGTTTCCTCAGGATCAGCACACAGAAGCTGTGGTCCAGAAGGGGCCAAGGCTGCATCTCAAGATGACAGCCAAACTTGGCAATGTGTAGGAGTCTCCCACACGTGATGGCTTTGAAGGCATGAAGAAGTCACGGACAGCAACTGGGACTTGGCACTATGTGGCAGGATTAGAGTCTCACAGAGGAGGGGCCAGGTGGCCACTGGTGAAAGTGTAACCTCAGTTGCAGTGGGGACTCCAGGACTGAAGGAATCATGAAGCAAAGCTCAGACTTGGCACCATGTAGCAGGGTGGAGCCCTGTGGATGGGTCCAGAGGCCACTGGTATTGGCAAAGCCTCAGTCACAGTGAAAAGCCCAGGATATCGGAAGAGCCAGGGCTATGCAAAGACCATGACAGACAGTGACAGGTGTGGAGTGGAGCTGACCCAAGCCTGGGGCACAGGATGTGTACCGTGGATGGCAAAACCAGAGAAGTAAATGGTCCAAGCCTTTCAGAGCATAAAAGATCATGAATGAGCCCCAGATGTCAGACACTGAGCTACAGAATTTGAATTTACACTATTGTCATCTGTTTTTGTTTTGATCTGCTTGATTCTATGGCTCAGTTGTTTGAGATAGGAAAATATGTAACTTATTCTTTACTTTACAGGAGCCCATAGTTAAGAGGCTCTGGGATTTTAAAGAAACATTGGACTTTTAAAGAGTTGGAATGTTTTATCTAATATTTTTATTGATAATTTCATATAATGTTGTTTGTTTTCTTTTTATCTTTTTTTAAAAGATTTATTTACTTATTATGTATACAACATTCTGCCTCCATGTATGCCTGCAAGCCAGAAGAGGGTGACAGATCTCATTACAAATGGTTGTGAGCCACCATGTGGTTGCTGGGAATTGAACTCAGGACCTCTGGAAGAACAGCCAGTGCTTTTATTCTCTGAGCCATCTCTCCAGCCACCTGTTGTTTGTTTCCTGAAAGAGGTTCTCACTGTGTAGCTCTGACTGGCCTTGAACTTGCTATATAGACCAGGATGGCTTCAAACTCACAGAGATCTGCCTGCCTCTACCTCCTGGGTGCTGCGGTTATACCTGGATCATACAATGTGTATGAGCTCTCTAACTCCTCACATACCCACTCCAGTCACTGGGATTTTTGAATACTGGGATTTTTAAAAGTTAGGCTGTTTTATATTATATTTACATGAGATCTTGAGGCCAATCAAGGAAAGTTTATGTTTGACAGTGATGTGTTTATGAGTCAGGTTGACAAGGGGTGGGTTGATCTGGTCAGTTTTTGTAGTTAACATAACCCAGAGTGACCTGGGAAGGGGACAAGGCAGTGAGCAGCGCTCCTCCGTGGTGCTTGTCTTCAGATGTTTGCCTGCTTGTCTGCCTTTAAAGATGGACTGTGACCTACAAGTTTAAGATGCAAGCAACCTTTTCTTCCCCAGGTTGCTTTTGGTCATGGTGTTTAAACAGAGAAGCAAACCAGGACACCACCCCCTCCCTGTCCCCCTTTCTGTCTTTATAGTTACCAACAATCCTGTGCCCTTCTGCCCCAAGGTTCTTTCTGTCCTGAAGGACGCGTTCCAGATCTTCAGCCACCAGCCTCAGGCCACCACTGAGCACGTGACATGAGCCTAGCATAACAGAAGGATTAAATTCTGAACATCTGTAGTTTATTTTTGAGCCATACTGTCAGCAAGGCCCTGGCTGGTGAGAGTATAAACCAGCATCCCAGTCCAGGGGTGGTTTCTTCCTTGCTACCAATTTGATTGACAACATCAGTTAAAATGGTCAAGGATTAACTTTTGTCTGAGTAGTGCCATGTCCCACGTGTGTCCCATGGATCTACCTGTGCATGAAAAAAAGGGAATTATACATGAAGCTTATAATGTGCAAAGAGGAAGCAACACAGTGAAGTCTAAAACACAGCAAACAAAAGGAAAAATAGAGATAAACCCAACTCCATCCAAAGTCAGATTTTCAAAAAGTCAAATTTTCTGTATATAAAAGAGTACTGTCAAAAGTAAAGGGCTGGAGAGATGGCTCCGTGGTTAATAGCATTGGCTGCTCTTCCAGAGGTCCTAAATTCTATTCCCAGCAACTACATGGTGGCTCACAACAATCTATAATGAGATCTGGTGCCCTCTTCTGTTATGCCAGCATACATGCAAATAGAGCACTCACATACATAAATAAGTAAGTCTTTTTTTAATATATGGCCTCTTAAAAAAAAAAAAGAGGGCTGGAGAGATGGCTCAGAGGTTAAAAGCACCAGTTGCTCTTCCAAAGCTCCTGAGTTCAAGTTTCAGCAACCACATGGTGGCTCACAACCATCTATAATGAGATCTGGTGCCTCTTCTACCACGCAGGCATACCTACGGGCAGAATATGTAAACATAATAAATAAATAAATCTTTTCAGAGAAAAGAAAAAAGTAAAAAGGGGTAGGTGTGTTGGTGAATTGTCTTTAACCCCAGAGCTAGGAGGATTTCTCTGAGTTCAAGGCCAGCTCCTGGTCTACATAGTGAGTTCCAGGTCAGCTAGGGCTACACAGGGAAACCCATTCTCAAAAATAATAACCAAACCCCATTTTTTTGTTTGTTATTCGAGACAGGGTTTCTCTGTGGCTTTGGAGCCTGTCCTGGAACTAGCTCTTGTAGACCAGGCTGGGCTCGAACTCACAGAGATCTGCCTGCCTCTGCCTCCCAAGTGCTGGGATTAAAGACATGTGCCACCACCGCCTGGCTCAAACCCCAGTTCTTTAAATGGTAAAAGGATTTGAATAAATGTTTATGTGGAAAATTACGTGAATGGAATAAGCACAAGAAGTCATTTGCCACTAAGCAAATGGAAACCAAAGGCACACAAGATGGGCACAAGTCTGTGATCCCAGCATCTGGCAAGCCAGGACAGGTGGATTGCTGCTGCCGAGGGACCCAGCCCCCAGCAGGTCAGAGAAACTGAAGAGGAGCTGTAGAGTGGACGAACTAACAAACAGTCGCACAGACACTTGGGAACTTTATCTGAGGGCCAAAGCTGAATTCTCCATTTTACTTTTCTCTCTGCCACTTGCTCTTAGGCTGTTCCTTTTCTGTTCTGTTCTGCTGCCCTGATGCTTTCTTCTCCTCCTCTCCAGCTGCCCTTGTTCTCCTTCTTCCCTGATGTCTCCCTTCTGCTTCTTTCCTTCTCATCATTCCTTATCTGTCTCTCTTATTTTTCTCTTACGTCCTTTATACCTCAGAATACAAAGATTTCTATGCAAGAGAAAAGGACGTCTGGGGGCTGGAGAGACGGCTCAGAGGTTAAGAGCACTGGCTGCTCTTCCAGAGGTCCTGAGTTCAATTCCCAGCAACCACATGGTGGCTCACAACCAACTATGACGAAATCTGGTGCTCTCTTCTGGTGTGCAGGCAGAGTGCTGTATACATAATTAATAAATAAATAAATCTTTAAAAAAAAAAAAGAAAAGAGGGCTGGAGAGATGGCTCAGAGGTTAAGAGCATTGCTTGCTCTTCCAAAGGTCCTGAGTTCAATTCCCAGCAACCACATGATGGCTCACAACCATCTGTAATGAGATCTGATGCCCTCTTCTGGCCTGCAGGTGTACATGCAGGCAGAATACTATATACACAATAAATAATAAAAGAAAACATTAAAAAATTTTAAAAAAAAAGAAAAGAGGACCCCATACCACAAGTTATATATTTCCCAAAAACAAACTGTATTTTTTTTTTTTTTACTTTTGAGACAGGGTTTCTCTGTGGTTTTGGAGCCTATCCTGGAACTAGCTCTGTAGACCAGGCTGGGCTTGAACTCACAGAGATCCGCCTGCCTCTGCCTCCCTAGTGCTGGGACTAAAGGCGTGTGCCACCACCTCCCGGCTACAAACTGTAATCTTTACATAACAAGAAATCACGTATGATCACAAGTTACAGGCTTTCCTTAGAAGCCCACAAGTAGTTAAGCGTTTTTCTTTGTATTAATTTTCCCACCATAACATCTTCACCCCAAAGTAATGATTCCTTTATAACCAATTAACAAACTTTTAAGCAAACTAAGTCTATTTCAGTCAGTTCCTTTGTACTGGCAGGCAGCTGTTTTTGGTTACAGCATAGCAGATTTTTATTTTATAAAATACTTTTAAAAAGTGGTCAGCTAACCATTTATTTTTCTTTACACACAATAGGGTCATTTAATTTCCTTTCACAACTGTGCTTTTTCAAGGTGCATACTGGAGCCTGAGTGTAATTCTATAAGCTACATGACCGAGGAACTCAGGCCTAACCTTGGGTGTAGGGAAATAATTGTTTTCTTTGATCATTTGCCTGTTTTCCACAGGCAGAATTCATGGGTCTATGATGCATGAAACTTCCATGTTATTCTTTATCTTCTGTAAATCTCACATTTAACAAAAAGGAAGGCAACTTCTAGCCTATTTTGTATCTCTTATTGGAGCAATCGGCAGAGTAACCTAAACCATTTCCATAATCATCTTTACTATTTTAACCACCTATATCTTTTAAGCTAACTGAGAAAGTCCAATTAAATCACAAATCTAACTAATCATTATCACTCTTATAAAAATCATCTTCATTATGATCTGCAAATAAATTGCCCAGAGAGGAGTGGGATTGTCACACTATACTAGATACAGGGAGATCCTTTCATATAGTAATCACACCTTCCAAATACAGCAGGACAAGGCAGTAGGAAGCAGGAGGAAGCAAAGTGCACCCTGGAGACAATCATCCTGGGGCTTTGCCTCTCCAGGATGCACCTACAGTGGCTTTCTTATCCTCTGGGCTGTATTTCATAAGCTCCATTGCTGACGGCAGTTCCTCTGACCTGGCCACCGACAGACTACCATGAGTTAGAGGCAATGTTAGGCTACACAGTGAGAACCTGTCTCATAAACAGAAAAGGCTGGGAGGTGGTATATGCCTATTATCCTAACACTTGGAAGTAGAGACAGGTGTGTCAAGAGTTCAAGATCATCTTCAGCTAAATAGCGAGTTTGAGGCTCCTGGGATACATGGACCCCCGCTTTGAAGAAGAAATGAATAAATAAATGGTATGTGATTCATTGTTATGCAAGCCAGTCTGTCTGTCTGTCTATCTGTCAGGAAGCCTCCTGTTGCTGATAGGACAAGTTAAAACCAAGGATCCAAGAACAGACTATTCCATTTCTTTATGTTAAAAGGGGAAGGACAATAAGAATATGTTCTACTGGGGCTGGAGAGATAACTCAGAGGGTAAGAGTACTTGCTGCAGAAGTATTAGGACCTGAGTTCATATCCCAGCACCGACATAGAAATAAAACCTGGGGACAGGGAGCAGCATGAACAAGTCTGTAAACCCAGCATTGTTGGAGCCAGAGGCAGGAGATCGCAGGCTTGCTGAGGGTCAGGCTAGCTTCAGGTTCCGTGAGAGATCCTGTCTCAGGGAAATAAGGTGGAAAGAGATCCTCTGTTCTCTACATGAACATGCATGGATGTGTACACAACACATACATACACAACATACATACACATGCATACAGCACACGAGCATGTGCTCTCTCTGAATTTGCACAGAAGCACAGGAAACATGCAGAAGAGTCAGGTAAGAAGTGTGTGCATAGGTGGAGCTGGAGAGGGAGGTGGCTCAGCTCTTAAGAGCATTTGCTGCTCTTACAGAGGTCGTGGCTTTTGTTCACAGATCAATGTCATGAGTGGCTCACAGCCACCTGTCACTCCAGCTCCAGGAGATCCCAGACCTTTTGGCTTCCAAGGGCATCAGCACAAACACACACACACACACACACACACACACACATCATATACACACTCAGACACACATAGATAAAGATAAAATCTGTAATAAACAGAAGGAAAAGAGAGGTGAATGGGCAAGGTCAGAGGATAAGATTTCTTGGGAGGGGGAGGTTATACCACTTTAATTTTCAAAGCATGTGGATGACTTACCTTAAAAATTAAAGGCCATGGGGTTAGAGAGATGGCTCAGTGGTTAAGAGCATTGTCTGTTCTTCCAGAGGACCCAGGTTCAATTCCCAGCACCCAGCTCAAAACTCCAGTTCCTGGGGATCCAACACCCTCACACAGGCATATATGTAGACAGAACACCAATGCACACAAAATAAAAATAAATTATAAATGAAATTAAAAGCCAGAGCCGACCTTTAATCCCAGCTTTTGGGAGGCAGAGGCAGGCAGATCTCAGTGAGTTCAAGGCAAGCCTGATCTACAGGAGTTCCAGGACAGACAAGGATACACAGAGAAACACTGTTTCAAAAAACAAAAATATTAAAAGCCAGGTGTAGTAGTGCAGGCCTTTAATTTCAGCACTTGGGAGTTAGAGCATATGGATCTCTGTAAATTCAAGGCTAGCCTGGTCTACAGAGTGAGTTCCAGGACAGCCAGAGCTACAAAGTGAGATCCTGTCTCAAAAAAATAATTCAGGGCTGGTGAGATGGCTCAGTAAGGGATGTAGTTTTTCAAATAAATACATAATTTGGTTTGCTTCATTTGATACAGGAGCTTGCTATATTAACCTAGAACTCACTATGTAGTCCAGAATCCACCTGTCTCTGATTCCCAAATGCTGGAATTAAAGGTGTATGCCACCAGTGCCCCCCCAAATTAATGTAAATCAGATTTTGTTATTCTGCTGTGCAAAACCCTACAGGATGCCATTTCTCACAGCTGCTGCTAAGCCTGAGGACCTGAGTTCAATCCCCAGGACTCATATGGTTGAAGGCGCAAGCCTACTCCCAAATGTTATCCTCTGACCTCCACATTGGCACCATGGTACGATGATATACACACTCATGTGTGCACCCAAACACACACACACAAAACAAACAAAAAACACTACAGGATAGGACTTCCCCCGGCCAGACTGTTGCCAGCAAATAACAGAGGTGCTTCATGAGTTGAAAGAACAGTGAGCACAGTTAGTTCAGGCTTTGTCTGTCTATCAGGCACAGGTGCTGGCCACGGGGCTCTCCTGACATCAGCGATAATCTGAGACCTCAGCCTGCTTGCTAATAGGGACTGGGACACGTGCAGTTTGGGTCTGAGACCCAGCATCTACCTAAACAACTCCACAGAAACCCCTGACACCCTAAATCTAATTATGCAGTTAATACAAGGTGCCAGGCCACCAGCTTCATCGGAACCGGCAGGAACTTGGGCTGCAGCCTGTCCTGGACATCCACAAATGGCTCTTCCTTTGAGGGAGGAGGCATTTGAAGGAGACAAGGAAGAAACTGGGAACTGACTGCGGAGAGAGACGACCCAGGGAAGGAGCACGGGTGTGTGTGGGTGGCGGGGGAGGGAATAGCCTGGGGAGGCTTAAGACTCAGAACGAAGAGGGAACCTTGGAAAGGTCCTTCAGATCTCAAGTCCTCTCTGCCTGTCCCCCGCACTTCAGTCCTATAGCCCCCGGGGCAAACGCTAATTACCAGCCCCTAAAGACTTTTACATAAGCCATAAGCCTGCAGCTCTCTTAATGCGGACGTGCTAAAGACAGGACATTCTGCTAAGCCCAAATTCATTCAACCCGTTTTAGCTTCTAACATCTGCCAGCTGTTGGCCCAGGCAGAGCCCTCACGGGCTCTTCCTGGGAGGGAGACGTAACCCATGACAAGCGCTGACAAGCATGAGGGTGATGTCACAGTGACCAGAGGAGGGGGCACCCCAGCAAGCGGTCATGAGGGGCTTTTCAGCAGGCAGTATCACTAGTTATGTTCTGCGACTGGGTCTTGCAATGTAACTCAGGCTGGCCATTTCACTACTCCCGGGTAATGAAATGAAACCTAGTGCGTGCAACGGGTGTGCTGCCGAGCTGAGCAGCTTCCCGGCGAATGTGCGACCCGCGGCTGCCGTGCACACAGTAGGCGCTTCGCGGCGGGCGCAGAAGTCAAGTCTCGGACCATTGCACGGGCACCTACTCTCTGGCTCGGGCGCAGCACTCGAGCCCACGGGGCGCAGCGGAGACGCGCACACCCGTCCCCCTTTCCGTGCCCAGCTGCTTCCAGCTGCGACCCCGCCCCCGGGCGCCGCGGTTGGCTGCGGGCCGGAGGCCTGCGATTGGCCCGGCGCGGCGAGGGCGCGGGCCCCGATTGGCTGTGACGCGCGGCCCCGCCGAGGCTCCGCCCCGGCCGCCGCGCCCAGTGCCGGCCGGTCATTGGGCGGCGTGATCTCGCCGCGGTTCCGCGGCCGCCGCCGCCGCAAGCAGAGCGCAGCGGGCGGGCCGGGCGACGGGCCATGGCGGGCGCCGAGGACGCGCCGGGCCGGCAGCCGGAGCTGGATGAGGACGAGTCGGCGGAGGGCCGGCGCTGGGGTGCACAGCACGCCGGTGCCCGGGAGCTAGCGGCGCTCTACTCGCCAGGTAGGACGGGCAGCGGGCCTGCGGGCTGATGGGTGCTCGGCGTGGGGCCCGCCCAGGATCGAACCCCAGGCGGTCCGAACGTCCAGACCCCATCCAATCGGATCCGAATTCCAGCTCATTTGAAGCCTCGAATTCGAACCCAAACCCATCCGGAGCTCACGGATTAGAACCTCAGCCTATTCAAGCCTCACCCTGACCTGAATCCTAACCCGTTCGAGCCCCCCCCAGATCCGAACCCCAGCCCACCCGAATTCCCGAGATACGAACTCCAGTCCATTTGGACGCCCTTGGATCCGAACCCCACGCCATCCAAACCCTGCCCCCATCCCAAACCCAGCTTCCACCTTCAGAGCGGAACTCCAGGGCATTCAACTAGCAAAGAGCACCTCCAGGTCTAGGGACCCCATCCAAACCTCTTTTTACCCACAACCGTGAGGCATTGGGCTGCAGAAACACCCCTAGGTCGAGTAACAGCCTCCTTGCACCGGCACATTCGGAGTCATAGCCCCAGGGCACCTTGGGCAGGTTAGGAACCCCACCCTGATTTGAGTTGTGTCCCCAGGATCCTTTCCAAGGCTTCCGGTTCTCAGGCAGCCTAGCTTCAGACAGCTCCTCATCCACAGGCCCTGCCCCTAGCCACCTAAACTCACACGACTTC
The DNA here is from genome assembly GCA_004026605.1 of Ondatra zibethicus. Taxonomy (NCBI): domain Eukaryota; kingdom Metazoa; phylum Chordata; class Mammalia; order Rodentia; family Cricetidae; genus Ondatra; species Ondatra zibethicus. The sequence continues at coordinate 78,766 of PVIU01003694.1, forward strand.
CTAAGCTCCCCTCCGCACCTCCCCCCACGTTGGTACTCTGCACCTTGTGCGTTTTAGCTAGAGTCCTGGGTTGCAACCTGACCCGTCCCCCCCCAATCTGGAATTATCAGCCCTCCAGTCCTGCTCCGAGGCCCCCAATTTGGATCTCTACAGAGTATGCCAGGAGCTCTTTCCCCCAAGCCATATCCCTGCTTCAGTAGCTGCAGTGAACTTTTCCCTTCCCACTCCCAATGAGACTGTCAGCCCTCGCCTCTTACTGGAAGATTTGGGGCAGTGACTGAGACCCTATTGACTCTGCATCTGGCTCTGTCCTCACACCCACACACTAGCCTCTCAGGACTGGGTGGGATACCCCTGTTCCCCAGCTCTACCCCTTTCCTCAGGCCAGGCTCCTTCTCCGGTTTCTTTTCTCCTACCCATGCTCTTACCCTAACAAGCTCTGGCTCCATCCTGTCCTCCAGCTCCCGGGGAGCCTCAGGAATTTCACCGCCTGGCTGGGTGTCTCCAAGGGTTGGGGAAATGCCTGTGCACTCCAGAGTCAGATGACAGCCTGAGGCCCCTCTGCCAAGGTGTCTCCATGGGTCCGCTTTGTTGTCAGACATTCTGACCTGGGTGGGGCTGAGACTACTTACTCTGTTGGCTTCCTGCCCTGGTCGTCATGGGTTTGATGCTTTTTCAACTTTAAGTGGCATGTGACGTAGGGCCATTTGCTTTTCCTCTTTGGGTCCTAGGTCCCTAAGGGCTGTCCCAGCCTTGAGTTTCCAGTACGGTTTTCCAGCTTGTCTTGGGTGGGTCCTTGGCCCACACCCAAACAGCCAGCCTCAGGATCTGCTCTTCTTGAGGGAGTCTGGTGGCATTCACTGTGCTTAGCTGCTTCACTCCCAGCCTTGGTTCCTTTCCTTCTCACACAGGCGCAGGTGAAATTTCTCTTCTTTCTGTGTTACCCACTGTAATGACACCCACTCTGTGGCACCAAGCCTTGTGTACAATAGGCAGTCCCTATGATTCACTTGGCCCTTTGCCCTTCTCTGAGCCAGGAGCAAGCCTTGTCTTGCTGGTCTCAGGCCTCTAGCCTGAAGGATTCATAGTAGGGATTCATGTGCCTAGGGCTGGACTGTCCCCACAGCCTACTTCCTACTGGCCCCAATTGTTTCCTCTTGCTTTTTCTTGGGGTCACCTCTCACCCTTCCTTCTTGATTCTGGATCATTCCCTGGCTACTGTTCTCAGAAAAATAGCTTTATACAGAGGTCCAGGCTTCAGACAGCGTCTGGGGGCCCCAAGCCCTCAGTCAAGGCCTTCTCCCCTGACCTGGAGAGAGGGGGAAAGACTGGTCAAACTGGTTCCTCCAAGTTCCTCTCAGTAGGTCTCCCTGTCTGTCTCAGTCCACCGAGCCCCGTGGCCTTAGAGAGGTACCTTGACCCCTTTGGACCCGACCTGTAAAATGAGAGAACAGGCTTGATGTGTATTGAGCACATACTGATACGTTTATCCCAGTCTCTGTTCTCAGCCCTGAAGGCACAGCAGCAGGCAAGACTTGGGTTGGCATTTTGGATGGGGAGACAGGCAATGAGTCCCACATACGGGGAATAGGGTCCCAAGTGCTGTGAAGCAGAAGCATCAGGGAACATGTTAGGGACGGGGTGGCACTCAGAGAGCCCATAACAGACCTCACCGAAAGGACGGCCGAAGGGAGGAAGGGCAGGAGGGAAAGGACATTGAGCATGTGTGAGGTCCAGAGAACAAGTGCAGAGGCCCTGAGGTGGGAGTGTGCCTGGCACAGCCAAGGAGCGCAAGGAGCCCGTGGGCCGGAGCAGAATGAGAAGTCCCTGGGTCCCAGAACTGAGTTCTTGAGATTCCTGGGGCTGAAGGTGGTTTGCCGTCATTTGTCGCTGGTAGTAGTCAACTCACAAAGACGGCATTTATTGGAGGCCGGCTTGTGCAGGCGTTTCCCCCACATACTCTCATGTCCTGAACCCCAGTCCTATCCGGGGTTAGACTGCTACCACTACAGTAGAAGGGCTGGCAAGGGTAGGCCATGCTTCTTTGGCATCTGGCTTTTGGGGAACCTATGGCATCCCAGGACCACTTTGTCTATGTCTGTGGAGAGACTTAGCACAGGATGGTAGTGCTGCCTGCTCTCGTGTGAGCTACCCCGGCACCGGGACAGAGATGAAGTAGCTGCGTTTCTTGTTTCCTGGTTTTCACCCTGGCTGCAGAAGTTAGCCAGACATTCCAGGACAGTAGTAAATCCTGTTTGTGGTGTTGGTGGCAGACACCTAGCCTAGTAGTGCATTGTGGGGATCCCCTGGTCAATATGACCAGGGTGGGTGGGATAGAAGGGAGTGGTCAGGAGTTAGGCAGTAGTCACCACGGTGCCTTGAGGGCTCAGTGCCTGGGCTTAATCCCATGCGGTGTTGCAGCCACTGAAGGCTTGTGCTGCGCTCCACTCTGGGCTTTGGGTTTCCCAGCACTGAGCCAAAAGCCAGAGGTTGAAAAGAGCCTGGTGAGCGTGGTGGAGCCTCCCTCCCACCTGCCTGGCCAAGATGGCAGCTCTCAGAGGTGCCTGCCACAACCTGCCGTGTGTGCCGCTTCACAAGTGCCCCAGCTGTGGAAGGATGGCAGGGCCAGCTTGGGCAGTTGTGAGTGCCCTTCGCCATGGAAGTGCTTAGGACCCCAGGATAGTGGCCTGTCCTGTAAGTCCTGAAGTCGGACCTGGCTTCACTCCAAAATGGGCCTGCCTGAAGCCATAGCACCAAGGCTTGGGGCCACTGCGATTTCACTGGCCAGGCCTGGTCCTACTGCACTGGGCTGAGCTCTCTCTGTCCCTGCTCAGTCTGTCTTTCTCCCTCTGGGTCTTATCTTTATAAGTCCCTGGATTCTGCTTTCTCATCCCATTTGTCCTCTGTGTCTGGTCCTGTCCTCTCTGTCCTTCTCGACTGCTCCCAGTGGTGCACAGGATCTCCTGGTAGTCAGAGGCCAGCGGAAGTGTAGGTTGTTTGGAGCAGGAAGGGGCAGGGGTGCTAAGCTTGCCCTCTGAAGTGGGTGTGCCTTCCTCCTCTCCCAGGCTTCATCCCCACCTCATATAGGCACGCAAGCCAGCAGGCAGGCACCTAGACCAGTGGGCAGTCACTGTTGCCTCTTGGCCAAGATTCTCTGAGCGTACTACTCTAAGCCAGGAACAGACTTTTGGTGGAGGTTGGAACACCTGAGTCCTGAGTAAAGCCCCCCTCAACTCCCTAGCCTGGTAAAATTGGCTGTTTTATGGGCCTGCCGGACTCATGACCTAGGCTATGACTTTAGACAATTATTTGGCCTCCCTGGCACTGGGAGGACTGTCCTGGCTTGCACAGGGATGGCGTGAAGTCATACACACTTTTGTAGATCAGAACTGAGGTCCGTCTGCAGCCAGACCCAGGTCCGAAGGGAGATAAGCTTAAGGGGAAGTACTCAGATTTCAGGACCATTCTGCCCAACAGGATGAGAACTAAGCCAGCTCAGGAACCGGGACAACCCAGACCTAACAGTCTCCAGGCCCACACCCAACTCTGAACCTCAGTTTCCTTGGCTGGGTCTCACTTAGGGTTCCAAAACTCATGACCACAGAGGCTAGTCAGACAGCTCTGAAAGCAACTGGGGGACCTGGAACCCATAACTGGAGTGACAGCCCTATGTTCTCAGGGCTGACTAGGATGTATGTGATTTTAAGTTTAGATCACATTTTTCAAAAATAAGAGGAAACCTGGCCAGAGGATCCTGATTGCAGCCACACCTGATTCCCACCAATGGGCACTAGCCATCGTCACCATTATCGTCATTGTCTTAGTCTAATCCTTGACCGTGACGCTGCCCAGTCTTCATCCCTCAATCCTTACAGGAAACCAACCAGGTTGGCAGGGAGAGTCACCTGTCCCTTGTCTCCTCCTGTGTCCTGTTCCCCCACCCCTGGGCTTCCTGCTTCTCAGCCCTGAGCCCTACCCACAAGCAGGAACCGGAAGAGGAAGGCAGGCCGTGGCTCTAAGCGGGGCTCAGAAATAGCACAGTTGAGAAGGACTGGAAGCCCCAAGCCTGGGTCTCTTCCTGTGGTTTCTGGGGGTCTTGCCCTTCCTTGCCCTTGGTGTCCTCTTCTGTATATGGGCAAAGGGCATGTGATCCTTGAGTTCCCCTCCCCCAATGTCAGCCTTTTCTGGGGACAGCTGCTTTAATGTAAGCTCTGGCTCCAGCAGTCGGGAGTAGCCGTGAACACAGATGGAGCCTAGTCTTTGCATGTGTAGTGCTAAGCGTCGGACTTGGAGACATGGTCTACGGTTTGTGATTAGACTTTGCTTGTTCAGCAAGCATTTATTGAACACCAACTGAGTGCTGGGGCCCTGGTGAGGGAGCTTGAGGTAGCCTGAGTTCACATTCAGGTAAGCGTATAGTCCTGGGGGCTAGAGGGGTGGGGATGTCAGGATCACAGAACCGAGGAGGCAAGGTTTAGAGATTTCTAGATTGGTCTACAGGGGCAGAGGGGGAGGGGCAGGAGACCCAGCTTGGGCCTTCATTAGGCCTGTATAGGAGTCTTCATCAGGACAGTTGTCCTAGAGAATAAGGGAAGAACACAGGGCAGGGGCTGGTTAAAGGGGGTCCTCAGCACTCTGGCTGGCTGGCGAGCTGAGTGGCCTTGGGCTGCCCCCTCGACTTCCCTGACCCTCCATCTTTTTGTTCGCACATCTGCTTCTGGGTGGGTTTCTGGATCCTGATAATTGCTTGGTCCGTGCTAAGCACTGATGGGAAAAGCACCAACGGTGATCACGCTGTCAACATAAGAGTCTCCAGCCTCTGGGACCAGCTGCCTGGGAAACAGGCATAAGGCTTGCCACTCACATGGTATTTTTACTTCTTTTTTAAAAAAATTTAAAAATTAGTTGTCAGAAGAAAATAACTCAGTGTGGTTTATGTGAAGGAGTGCGTGGAAAGGCGGTCTCTGCGCTCCGGAGGCTTCTTTCCAGGTTGTCTTACATTTATTTATTTAGTGTGTATGAGCATGTGTGCCACAGTGAGTGTGTTATGAAGGTCAGAGGACAACTTGTGGCTGTTGGTTCTCCCCGTCATTCTGTGGGTACCAGGAATTGAATTTAGGTCATCGGGCTTGGCAGCAAGTGCCTTTACCTACTGAACCATCTTGCTGGCTCCTCTTTATGTTTTTGCATGATGCCAGACATAAGCCTAGGGCCTCAAACATCCTAGCGCTCAGCTCCTGAGCAACGCTCCTATCTCTCGTGTTTTCTTTTAAAAAACTTTATACAGCAGGAGGTAGTAGCGCACACCTGTAATCCCAACACTCAAGAGGCAGAGTCAGGCTGATCTTTGTGAGTTCAAGGCTAGCCTGGTCTACAGAACAAGTTCCAGGACAGCCAGGACTACACAGAGAAACTCTGTCTCGAAAAACTGAAAATAAAATAAAATGCAAAACTTTTGCATATATTCCCTTATTTATTGTATGCACCATGTAGTACATGCTGTGGTGGTCAGAGGGTGACTTTCAGGAGTCAGTTCTCTCCTGTCACGTGTGCCCGATCTCAGGTGATCCCACTTGGCGGCAAGCTCACCAGCCTCCCTTCTTATTGACCCCGTCACCAGCACATTGCTCTCTGTGGCACCTGCACAACACAGAGGCCATGAATGGGGCCTCATCCCCAGGCCATGGGTACTTTGGTGATGTCCAGAGTTTTGACATCCCTACCAAAGCCACAAGGAACAACAAGCTTGTCTAAACTTGCGAGTCTCTAAACTATGATTGCATTTAAAGTTCACACCCAGATCCTCGGGTCTGTGCCTTCTCCGTCACCTGCTGCAGCCTTCTCAGGTGGGAAGGGTCACGCTCCAGCCTGGCTGCCACCATCCAGGTGCCAACCCTGGAACCCTGGGGCCTAATGTCCCCAACACGCATTCTCTGACCCGGCACCCCTATTCTTCTTTGACCCTGAGGCTGATGACCTGTGTCTTGCTTCATGGAAGTCGGGCGGGCTCTGAGCATCCCTGGATTGAGGGATCAGAGGCTGGTCATGGCCTCTACCTTCAGACAGTCACTGACCCGGAAACAGATGGTGCCAGGAAACTTCAGTTAAAATGAAAGGAGATCATTCAAGTTCCTGAAGGGGTTTCCAGCAAACCTGGTCCTGTCTATAAAGAATTGGCGCTTGCAGGCCCAGCCTCAGGGGCATGGACCCTGTGCCCAGTGTCCTGCTTTTGCAAAAGCCCTTTTTCTAGACCTCAGTGGTGCTGTCTGTGAAATGGGTGGGTGGGAGTGTTTGGCACAGTGTGCTCCGACACCACTGAGGATCCCCACAGCCTTCGCCTCCCTTGGTCCCTCCTCTCCCCACAGGCAAGCGTCTCCAGGAGTGGTGCTCTGTGGTCCTCTGCTTCAGCCTCATCGCCCACAACTTAGTCCACCTCCTGCTGCTGGCCCGCTGGGAGCACACGCCCCTCGTCATCCTGGGTGTCGGTGAGTGCCAGGGGCCTCTGCACGATTGAGCATGTGTGTGTTCACTGTGTGCACTGAGTGCTCAGGGTGGTCTTGTATCAAGGACAAGCTATGGGCGTCGCCACCTGCTCTTCTTAGAGGTGTCGATGGCCACTCCATTTAACAGCCCCGGCCTCAGCATTCGCTACCTGTCCGTTGTTCAGCCACCCTGGCCACAAACTGTCAACATCCTCCCCTCCCCCAACTACCCCCAGTTTCCTCAGGAACCCTTGTTTGTACAAGCTGTTCACTGTGCCTGGAGCCCTTCTCCGGACCCCACACATTTAATCCCCAAGGTCTACCGAAAGGCCACATACTTAGGCCCTCTGTGATGGCCCCTCAGAAACAGCCCTGACTGAGTGTGGTGGTGCAGGCCTTTAATCTCAGTACGTGGCAGGCTGAGGAAGAGCTCTGGGGATCCAGCCAGGGTTACACAGTGCGACCCTGCTCAGAAATCAGAGTGTGTTTTCTGTCTCATCCACTGCTGCATCCCCAACCTCAGGCACAAGGTCTGGTTTGTGGCAGGTGCCCAGAATTGAGTGAGTGCGGATAGTGAGCGTGGAATGAGGCACTGTGTGCTAGAAGTCCTGGTGTTCCCCTGGCCAGGCGTAGGGGCTCTTCTTCTTGATGAGAAACTGGAGGCTCAGAGGAGGGACCTGCAAAGTATCTGTAATGTCCTTTCACTAATGTTCAAATGGCTGCAGTGTCCAGCTGCATTCCTGGTTCCAGCTGACTTAGTGCCCCTCCTTTCCAGTCTTCTGCCCTCTGGCTCATGTGTGTCCTCTTCCTTTGCTGAACTCTGGGGCTGGCCAAGGGGCCATGGTACCCTTGGTCCTCCCTGGCCCTCCCTGTGGTTTTGATTCTACAATCTCATTGTAAGCATTCTGCCTTCCTTAGCTAGTAGTGTGCAGGCCCGCTAATCAAGCCATCACTTAGTCTGGGGCAAGCGTCACTCAGTCCGGGGCAGAGCTAGTACAGGGGAGAGCTTAGCCCTCTCTGTGCTGGGGAGCTCAGGCCCCACCTGCAGGAGTTCCCTGACCCCAGAGTTGGGTGGCTCCTCCAACCTTGGCTGGGCTGACTGCAGCAGGTGTCATGAACTTTGAGGCTGTGGCACTGTGGCCTCCTGGGATCGTAGGGAATCCAGGAGGATTCAGCTGTGCTGAGAGGGCTATTGCCTGGGAAGAGGTAGGGAGGCGACATTGCCTGCTAAACCACTGACCAATGCTACCTCAGCCACTGCCCAGGTTGACAATAGATATTCTGTAAGCACCCGAGTTGGCCACTTCCCTGGTAGCTGTTGACACCATTCCTAGTAGCAATATTGTACAGAGGATTCCAGCATTGGCCTCTGCCCACTGGCCCTCACCTAGACTCTAGCCACACCCTGACTAAGGGTGGGTGGACACCCTATATGTACTCGGCCTGGCTGTATGTTGTCAGGGAGGTCACTGCCTCCTCTTCCCTGCTTGGGACCTGGGTTCCACAACTCCTGGCCCCATCTTCATACCCGATGTGGCCACCTCTCCCATTGCACCGGCTTCTGGGACTGATAAGGGTGAGTAATCCCCTGATAGTGGTGTTTGCACAATCCTCGATCGATTTAAATAGCTGCCCTGATTTGTCTGTTAAAACGCGGGTAGCTGCCGAGGGCACTGTGCCAGCTTGTTCCTGTCTCTTCAGCAGTTCCCAATGCCCCAGGCAGCCCTGGGAATCAGAACTCAAACTGAAAGGCTTCCAGTTGGTGAAGGCGGCCTTTTGTGGTGCAGTGCCTGAGAGCTGACCAAGATAAGGTCATGGTTGCTACTACAGCCTGAGGGAAGGAGAGGCAAGAGGAAGCCTGTGTCTGAGGTAGAACAGCAAGTGCAAAGGTCCTGTGAACCAAAGAGGCCTGGTGGCAGGTCACTGAAGTGGATGGGCTAGTGGTGCAGGACCTTGGGAGCCATGGTCTGGACGGTGAGTTTGTCTTGAGTGCTATGGACAGTCGCTGGTAAATTTCCCATGGGGAGAGGATTTCTGATGCTGGGAGCCAAGGAGCAGATGGTGGTGGGTTTCCTAAACTCAGAGGAGTTGTGCAGTTGAGTTATATGCACAGTCAGGCTGCTGTGCAGTGAGTGTTGAGGTCAGGGATTAATTCTGGGTTCAGCCCAAGACATGAGCAGGTGGCAGAGGAGAAACAAGAGTAGCCTGGGGGAGACCTTGGCTGGAGAGCGGGAGTGGGTGCAGGGTAGAGCGAGGGGCATGGGAGAACTGAGAGGCAGCAGGCACAGAGAAGGCCGCCACCAGAGGTGGCGGTACACCAGCCTAATGGAGCAGCAGAGGAACACCAGTGACTGTGACAAGGACAGTGGGAGGTGACTGAAGGATAAGCTGCTTGTTCCCTTGGGGAGAGCACAGCACACTGGGAGCTGCAGTAGGTCCTGGAAGGAGCTGCTTGGTGGTGGAGAAGGGCGCAGATCAGCACTGAGGTCAGGAGGTCACGCTGCTGAGCCTTCTGGATTTAACTGAGCCTAGATGATGTAGACATTCAGGGTCTGTCTACCTAGTCTGTCCTTCACGCTGTCACTGGAGAGAGCCATCCTTGTGCCCTTCCCAGTGTCTCCAGGGAAGGGTGGTGACCAGGCTGAAGCTGCTCCCTGGGTGAGCGAGCCGCCAGCCACCACCAGGGCTGGAACAAAGAGACTTCTGTGTGCCTGTGTTTGCCACCCTGCCCCCATTAAAGGAGCCTCATGGGCTCTGAGTGGCCTGGAATGGGTGCCCTAGAAACAGCTACCAGGCCCCAGGAATTGAGAGCCATTTCCTCACAGGGTGGGAAGGAACACTCTTACCCTGACTGTTCTGACACCAGTCCAGAGCATGTCCCTGTGAGTTCCAGGTGCCAGTCATCCAACAGATGAAAACACGGGCTCACACAAGGATGAAGGCTCAGGCTACAGCGAGCTTGTGGCGGAGCCCAGCGCTCTGCACCCTTGCACCTGTTTGGCTAGCTTGGTTAAGGGACATGAGTCCTGTGTGACTCCCATTTCCCAGACCTGTTTGTGAGGTTAAGTGTGGGCCTCTTGCCCCCTCCACGGGTGACCTTGGACAGTACGTCCCTGCCAGCTTCAGCCTCTGTCATCCTCTGGCAGGTCAGGTGTGATGGGGCCTATCACTGGACATGAAGGGAGATTATCCTGTTTTAGTAGATGGTTCTCTTTGGTTTTGAGACAGGGTCACGTAGCCCAGGCTGGACCTTGAACTCCTGACCTCCCTGCTTTCCCTTCAGAGTTCTGGGATTAATTGGTGACTGCTTCTACGGTATTGGGATCAACCCGTGGGAATCCAGGGCTTCTGCGTGTGAGACAAATGCGCTGCCAGCTACAGCCCGGCAGGCGGTCAGATTCACAGGGATGGCAGAAGGGCGCACTTGTGCCCGTTAGCGCCCAGCGGGCCTGCCTTGTGCCTATACTCTACCCGTGATCGCGTGCCTTTAGTTTCTTAGCCAGTGTCCCTTTCCTATCCTAGGGTCCCATCTAAGGCTACCAAAGTCTGGTTACTTGTCACAGCCCTAATTTAGGACCACTGTGCTGTGGTAGTTTCTTAGCCATAACCCAGCCTAGCTTTGAAGTCACTGTGTAGCCCAGGCTGGATTCGAACTCCTGGTCCTCCAGCCTGAGCCTCCTGCATGCTAGGGTTCCAGGGGTGCACCACTACACCTGGCCTCTTGCTTTACTTTTAGTGGGGGTGGAACTCCAGCCTTTGAACATGCTGGGCAAGAGGTCTGCCTTCCTCTGACTCTGTACCAACGATCTTTGCTGATTCAGAATGACCTAGGGTGACTCAGGGTCTGAGATGGCAGGGCTCTCATGGGTCATCTTAGCATCGGCAGAACAGGTCAGTGTGGCTCGCCACTGTGAGGTTACTTTGCCCTGCTCAAGGGGATACCTTCTGGGTTATTCCCATGTTACTCTTTCCCCTTTCGGGGAGGCAGACTCACAGCCCGAACTCAAGTTCAAGTGAGGCCCGCACAATGCACATTGCCTTGACAGTGCTGGTTATGAGAGACACTTCCAAAGGCCACCCTGTCCTGACTTTCTCCTCACTACTCTGTCATGTTCTGATCACAGAGGATTAACTGCCAAGGACAGTTAAGGGGAAGGAGCTTAACCACGGGGACCTGGCTTTGGCCCGCAGGGATTAACGGAGGGGAATGTGGAAGTCTGTGGTGTGCCCTGGAAGTCTGTGGTGTACCCTGGTTTAAACTCAGAAGTGTCAGCCACAAAACAGAAAGGCAAAGGGGGCAAAAGTCATTTTTGAGATGTCATGCTTAATTTTAATCCCAGCACTTGGGAGGCAGAGACAGGATTTCTGAGTTTGAAGCTAGCTTGGTCTACATAACAAGTTCTATGCTAGCCAAGTAGTGAGACCCTGTCTCAAAAAAAAAAGAAAAGAAAGTGTCGAGTGGTAGTGCACACCTTTAATCCCAGTGCTCAGGAGGCAGAGGCAGGCGGATCTCTGTGAGTTCAAGGCCATCCTGGTCTACAGAGTAAGTTCCAGGACAGCCAGGGCTACACAGAGAAACCCTGTCTTGAAAAACTCTAAACAAAAGAAAGAGGGATGGCTCAGCCATTAAAGGCTAGGCTCACAACCAAAAACATAAGTGTCAGTCTAGAAGCTGGAGAGATGGCTCAGTGGATAAAGTACTTGGTGTACAAGTGTGAGGATTAGCGTTCAAATCCCAGCACCCGTATTAAAAAAACTCCAAGTGGGTATACCAGCCTGCCTATATTCTCAGCCCTTAGGAAGTGGAAGCCAGATCCCTAGACCAAGATGGCTTAGACTAGCCAGAGTTGCAAGCTTTGTATTCAGCCAGAGGTCCAACTGGAGAAAGTAGAGAGCCATGTAGGACTCCCGGTGCCAGTGCCTGTCTGGATGTGATCGTGCAGCTGTCATCCTAGTCCTTGACAGGTTGAGACCAGAGGACCAGAAGTTCAAGGCCAGCCAGGACTACGGGAGTCTCTGCCTCAGAAACACAATGTCCCTGCCATCTTCAGCTAAAGGAACGAGGGACTCTTTGAGTACACAGTCTTCTCCATGAATGAGCATGCAGCTAGGGCCCAGTAGTGGTCCAGGGGAGGGCTCTACATTCACCCCGATGGGGGGACAGTGCTCAGCAGCAAAAAGGGAAATGGTCAATGCATGTGACACATGAATGACTCCAATGAGCTATCCCAGTGAAGCAAGTGAAACCCGAAATACTTGCAAACAAGCTGCTGCGGGAATACCATACTCCTCAACCCCTGTGTGCTGACGCATTGCTGCGAAATACCATACCCTACTCCCACCCCCGTGCGCTGACACATTGCTGTGACTGCCTTGTGATGCTGACAGAGTTGAACCATAGCAGCAGAGACTGTAGTCGAAGGACCTGCCAGCCCTCATGTCCAGCTCTGTATAGAAAGTTTGCCTACCCCTTAGACTCCGCACCGCATGGAGCAGAGTCCACGTGGGGACCTGCATGGTCAGAGGTGCATCCTCGTGAGGAGGCCTTGAACCACATAGGCCTGCGCTGCAGTGTGTGCAGATTGGTGCACTTACAACCAGATGTGAGCCACAGCTGGGGAGGGAAGTTGTTGCATCCGCACTCTGATCCCCACATCCCGGACAAGAAGCCCGTGCTCTGGCTTCCTACCATGCCACACCCACAAGCGTCCAGTGTTCTCCATGCCCGCTTGTCCTGCAGGCAGTGTTGACATCTTTCATTGACTAAATGACACTGGGACTCCGCGGTTGCTCTCACGAAGCCAGTAAGGATGCTGAGCCCAAAGGAGGCAAGAGGCACAGCACAGTGGTTAGAGGTAGAATCCCCCTCAACCTCCTCTTGCTCGGAGGTAATTTATCTATACTATTTGTGGTGGTTTGAATAAAAATGGCCCCCATAGGTCCATAAGGAATGACGCTATTAGGAGGTGTGGCTTTGTTGAAGGAGGTGTGGCTTTGTTGGAGGAAGTGTGGCTTTATTGGAGGAGGTGTGGCTTTGTTGGAGGAGGTGTGTCACTAGGGGGTAGGTTTTGATGTCTCAAATGAACACACTATGCTATGCCCAGTGTGGCAGTCTCTTCTGTTGCCTGTGGATCCAGGTGTAGATTGCTCATCTACCTCTCCAGCACCAAGTCCAGCACCTGCATGCTACCATGCTTCCTGCCATGATGGTAATGGACTGACCTCTGGACTGTAAGCCACCCCAATGAAATGTTTTCCTACGTAAGAGTTGCCGTGGTCATGGTGTCTCTTCACAGCAATAGAAATCCTTAACTAGGCCAGGTGGTGGCGGCCCATGCCTTTAATCCCAGCACTCAGGAAGCAGAGGTAGACAGATCTCTGTGAGTTTGGGGTCAATCTGGTCTATAGAGTGAGTTCCAGGACGGCCAAGGCTACACAAAGAAAAGAAAACCTGACTCAAAAAACCAAAAAGAAAGAAAGAGAGAGAGAGAGAGAAAGAAAAAAAGAAAACCTTAACTAAAACAGAAGATGGTGCCAGGGACTTGAGTACTGTTGTGATAGGCCAGACCATGTTTTTGTTTGGAGGAATGTGGACTTTGGGACTTTAGGTTAGGAAATCATTGGAATGCTTTTTGTGTGTGTGTGTGATTATGTGATATTTTGGTGTCCAATTTCTTGAGTTCTTTGTATATTTTGGAGATCAGACCTCTGTCTGATGTGGGGTTAGTGAAGATCTTTTCCCATTCTGTAGGCTGTCGTTTTGTCTTGCTGATCGTGTCCTTTGCTTTACAGAAGCTTTTCAGTTTCAGGAGGTCCCATTTCTTAATTGTTTCTCTCAGTGTCTGTGCTGCTGGGGTTCTATTTAGAAAGTGGTCTCCTGTGCCAATGCGTTCAAGTGTACTTCCCACTTTCTCTTCTATAAGGTTCAGCGTGGCTGGCTTTTTGTTGAAGTCGTTGATCCATTTGAACTTGAGTTTTGCGCATGGTGATAGATATGGGTCTATTTTCATTTTTCTACATGTTGATATCCAGTTATGCCAGCACCACTTGTTAAATATGCTTTCTTTTTTCCATTTGATATTTTTTTTGCTTCTTTATCAAAGATCAGGTGTTCGAAGATGTGTGGATTGATATCCGGGTCTTCTATTCGGTTCCACTGGTCCTCCTGTCTGTTCTTATTCCAGTACCAGGCTGTTTTCAATACCGTAGCTCCGTAGTAGAGTTTGAAGTCAGGGATTGTGATGCCTCCAGAAGTTCTTTTATCACCCAGGATTGTTTTGGCTATCCTGGGTTTTTTGCTTTTCCAAATGAAATTGAGTACCGTTCTTTCGAGTCTTTGAAGAATTTTGTTGGGATTTTGATGGGCATTGCGTTGAATCTGCATATTGCTTTCTGTAAGATTGCCATTTTTACTATATTAATTCTGCCTACCCAAGAGCGTGGGAGGTCTTTCCACTTTGTGGTATCTTCAATTTTTTTGTTCAAAGATTTAAAGTTCTTGTCATACAAGTCTTTCACTTGTTTGGTTAGAGTTACTCCGAGATCCGCCTGCCTCTGCCTCCCAAATGCTGGGATTAAAGGTGTGCGCCACCACCGCTTGGCTGATCATGTGGTTTTTATTTTTCAGCTTGTTTATATGGTGGATTACGTTGACAGATTTTCATATGTTGAACCATCCCTGCATCTGTGGGATGAAGCCCACTTGGTCATGGTGGGTGATGGTTCTGATGTGTTCTTAGATTCGATTTGCTAGTATTTTATTTAGTATTTTTGCATCAATGTTCATGAGTGAGATTGGTCTGTAATTCTCTTTCTTAGTATTGTCTTTCTGTGGTTTGGGTATCAGGGTAATTGTAGCCTCATAAAAAGAGTTTGGCAATATTCCCTCTGTTTCTATTGTGTGGAATAATTTGAACAAAAAGAAGCAAACTCACCTAAGAGAACTAGATGGCAGAAAATAATCAAATTGAGAGCTGAAATCAACAAAATAGAAACAAAGAAAACAATACAAAGAATCAATGAGACAAAGAGTTGGTTCTTCGAGAAAATCCACAAAGTTTTCTTCTATGATTTTGTTAAATTTTCTGTGCCTTTGAGTTGAACTTCTTCTCCTTCTTCTATACCTATTATTCTAAGATTTGGCCTTTTTATGGTGTCCCATATTTCATGGATATTTTGGGTTAAGCTTTTGTTAGATTTAATGTTTTCTTCAACTGATGCGTCTATTTCCTTATTGTATCTTCGGCACTTGAGATTCTCTCTTCCATTTCTTGTATTCTGTTGTTCATGCTTGCATTTGTGGTTCCTGATCTTTTTCTCATGATTTCTGTTTCTATAATTCCTTCGGCTTGTGTTTTCTTTATTTTTTTCTATCTCAGTTTTCAAGTCCTGAATAGTTTCTTTTATATGTTTGAGTTCTTTTTCTTGGTTTTCTTTGAGTGATTTGCTGATATCTTCCAATTTTTTTTGTCTGTTTTTTCCCTCCATTTCTTTAAAGTAATTTCTCATTTCATCTTTAAGAATTTCAAACATTCTCTTGAGGTTATTTTTTAGATCATTTTCTTCTGGTTCATCCATATTTGGTTGTTCAGGGCTTGCTTTTGTAGGGTCTTTAGGTTTTAGTGGTATTGTGTTGCTCTTTGTGGTGTAGCATGTGATCTTACCTTTTCTACTCATCTTGTCCTCTAATAGGTGTGGTTGGGTCTGTCTGAGATTCTGTTGAATAATCTCCTAGGTGCCAGTGAATCCAAAGCTCAGATGGTTTTCCTTGTGGTACAGTCGGTGTCATAGTTCTAATTACCCTGTTGGTTACTCCTGTTCCTGGAGGTAGCTTAGTGCTCCTGTGCTTTGGTCTATTCCCTTGGAGTTTGCTGTCTCAGGCCTATTTTGGCCTAGGCTGCTGGCTTTGATCGTTTTCTGTAAATCTCGGTTTGGATCTCCTCCTGCAGAAGTCCCTGGCTTGGAGTTGGACCTGTTGTGGTGAAGATCTGGTCGCTGGCTCAGTCCTTATCCGCCCATGTCCCGGGACTGGGTTTGCTCCTGGCTTCTGCTCCTGGTGGAGCTTGTTCTCTCTGTGTCTTAGGTAACTGGTTCAGTCCCACTCCAGTTCTGGTGGAGATCGCAGGCTCTGAGTCAGGTCTTGGCTCAATCCTGGTCTGCCAGTGTCCCAGGACTGGGTTTGCTCCTGGTGGAGCTTGTTCCCTCTGTGTCTTAGGTAACTGGTTCAGTCCCACTCCGGTTCCAGTGGAGATCGCAGACTCTGAGTCAGCTCGTTGGCTCAGTCTTGGTCTGCCAATGTCCCAGGACTGGGTTGGCTCCCAGGGCTGGATTTGCTCCTGGCTTCTGCTCCCAGTGGAGCTTGTTTCCTCAGTGGAATGCTTTTAAGTGCTGCTTAATAGGCCATGCTAGTAGGAGCATGGAAGACAGGTGCTGAAGATTATTTGAACTATGAGGACCTGGATCAAGAGGTTTTAGAGAAGAATATTAGTATGCGGCCTAGAGACCATTCTTGTGATATTTTAGTGAAGAATGTGGCTGCTTTTTTGCCATTCTTCAAAAAGTCTGCCTTGGGCTAAAGTAAAGAGTTTTGGATTAATTGCACTGGCAGAGGAAATCTCAAAACAGCCTAGTCTAGACTCTGGTGTGGTTATTAGTGGTAACTCTAATAAGGATTTATAATGAATCAAAAGGAACAAGATAAGCAAGGAGAAAGGGACAACAGAAGGTGGAATGGAGCTAAGTCCTGTGCTCAAGGAGATAAACAGATTAAAGAAAAACCTGCTGTTAATTGGAATAAAGTGAATGGTGACCCAGGGTAAGACCCCACCCAGCTAAGCTTCCACTTGTGAAAAGGAATTAAAGAATAACTTAGGGCTGGGTGAGTTGGTATACGACTTTCTGGTAGCAGAGGCAGGTGGATGGATCTCTGAGCTTGAAGCCAGTCTGGTCTACAAAGCAAGTTCAAGGACAGCCAAGCTTAGGCAGTGAAGGAAACCATTGAAAACAGCTGGTGGAGATGTAATTGAACAAGGGAACCATGTTCCAGTCCCAGCAAGCTGCAGAGCTTGGTAGTTTCAGCCACATGGTTCTGCCTTTAGAGTCAAGGATACAAGAAAGTGGCTATGGAATCTTCCTATGAGACTAAGTACAGCCTCTGAGGCCAGGCGTGTGTCAGGGATGTCTCTGAATGGAGGCCCAGAGAAGCCATTGTGTGAAGTTGTCAAGGTGGAGCCTGGGTTGCCTTGGACCCCAGGATGTTGGAGATGCCAGAGCCGTGGGATCCCTGCCGAGGAGCTGCTAACAGAGAGTAGAGCCAGCCCAAGACAGAGAGTGTGCTGCAGTCAGCAGAGCTGGAAGGAGTTGGAGTATGAAGAGCCCTTTGAAGTCAGACATGGAGACGCAGAGTTTGGAGTTTGCCCTGCTGGTCTTGCTTTGGTTTTGACCTGCTGGCTCTTGGGCTTGCTTTGGTCCAGTATTTCCTCACTGTGTTCCCTTCCCACACTTTTGGAATAGTAGCGTATACCCTGTGTATAGGTTGGCAGTCTGTGATTTGTTTTCTCATTTTGATTTTACAGAGGATTACAGTTAAGAGATGAGAGATTGCATAAATATCAGAAGAGACTTGGATTTCTTTTTATTTTTTCTCTTTCTTTTCTTATTATTATTTATTTTTGTTTTCCAAGACAGGGTTTCTCTATAGCTTTGGAGCCTGTCCTAGAACTCACTCTGTAGACCAGGCTAACCTCGAACTCAGAAATCCACCTGCCTATGCCTGCTGGGATTAAAGTCATGTGCCAAACTTTGTATTTTTAAACAGGGTTGAGACTGTTATAACTATGGAGTCTTTCAAACTTGAACTAAATGCATTTTGCATTATGCTGTTGTTATAAGCTTATGGGGAGTCAGGGGGTGGAATATGGTGGTTTGAATAAAACTGGCCTCAGACACACAGTTCACACTGAGAAACTGAGTACGGGGGGGGGGTGGAGGGCACAAGCCTGCCCAGACCCACATTCCCAGCTGCCCTAGTGGATCAGTGTAGCTATGGCCTTTGAGCTTGGCATACAGTGGGTTCTCCAAGAATGTCTCAGGAGACTGTGTATGAATCACAGTGTGTACCTCAGCCAAAGCACTGTACCTCATGCGTCATTGAGCCCTTTGATGTCACAGAACCAAGATCCGGTCCCAGTGAGAGCCCACAGTGCCAAGCCCAGAACTGACAGTAAAAAGTGGCAGAGGACGGGTGTGCTTGGAGGGCGTGATGAGAGGTGGATGGGAGAGTAAGGTGACGGGAGCCTTGGGAGATGCTGTCCCATAGTGTGAGTCTTAGGGAGGGGGGCAGGGGGGACCCTAAGCAGCAGAGGCAACGAGCTGCTACGCTACAGCCTAGGACAGGAGGATGTTCCAGGCAGAGAGGAACAATGAGGGCGAAGGCTCAGAGGACCAGAAGCTGCAGGGAATGAGGGGAGAATGGGGGGAACACTGGTTACTCCGCTTCTGTTTCCCCGTGTGTATGTGGATCCCGCTATGCCAGGTTTGGATCTCAGGCAGGTTAAGAACTGGACCACTTGAGTGTGTTTGTCTGGGGCCCATTTCTTCTCCAGCTCATGCATGTCACACGGCTTGTGTGTGTGGTGGAGGTGGGAGTGTGGTACAGATCTGAGGTCTGTGATCACTGTTGAGCTCACCAGGGTGAGCAGACAGAGAGCAAACAAGGAAAATCCCAAAGGATTGAGTCCATTACGGATAAAAGCTAGGTCAAGTAGGTAGGACGGACACTTGTTTGCCGACGAGGTCTTACTTTTGTTTGTTGTAGTCCAGGCTAGCCTCAGACTCTGGATCCTCCTGCCTCAGCCTCCTGAGTGCTGGGATTCTAGGCAGCTCAGCTGGTGCCCTTCCTAACACAAGGCCAGGAAGGCAGCTGTGCTGTCTCACCACAACAGAGTGGGCTTCGCTGTGTGGGCTGCTGTGGGTGGAGGGAAGGACCCACCTCTCCTCAGAAATGCAGCTGCTCTGTGCAGACCAGGGTGGAAATGTTACCTTGAGCCTCTGTCTTGTGGGAAGGAGTGCAGATGCTTCCCTCCCATATAAATGAATGAATGAGCAAGCAACCAAGTGAGTGGAAGAATGGCCTCGGATGGGAGGGTCCAGGCTGTTTCCGCAGGTCCCTTCCTGGCTCACACTCTTGTTGCCCACAGTTGCGGGAGCTCTCATTGCTGACTTCCTGTCCGGCCTGGTACATTGGGGTGCTGATACCTGGGGCTCTGTGGATCTGCCCATTGTGGGGAAGGTGCGTATGCCAGGCAGTGTGTCTGTGAGTTAATCCCCTTTCCTCTCAGAGCCTCCTAACCTGACCTAGTCCTTCCTGCCCTCTTAGATTGGTCTGAGGATCCCTGTGGTTGGTGGCAGCAAAGATGTCAAATGGGTGGGTCAGAGAGTGTCAGGGAGTCTGCCCTGAGCCAGGATCTGGCTTATTCTCCTATGTTCAGATTTTTTTAAAAAATTATTTATTTATTATTATTTTATCTACATTGGTGTTTGGCCTGCATGTATATCTGTGTGAGGGTGTCAGATCTTGGAGTCACAGACAGTTGTTAGCTGCCATGTGGATGCTGGGAATTGAACCCAGGTCCTCTGGAAGAGCAGTCAATGCTTTTAACCACTGAGCCATCTCTCTAACCCCCTGTGTTCAGATTTTAAGCTGTCACTCGGGCTATCTGGGTTATGACAAAAAAACTGAATCCAAACTGGTTTCCTCAGGCAAGGGTTCTGACTCATGTTGGTGCCAAATTAAAGCCCCGCTGAGCCAGGGCGACCACCTTTTCAGATTGGGTTTTCCCCATCTCTGGCTTCTGCTTTCCCCTGCTGAGCTCAGGCCTCCACTACTAGCTGCCTAGAGAATTCTTTCCCCAAGTGGCAGCCAAACTCCTAGAACTTGATCCCATTGGTCCAGCTGGCATCACACTGTCCATCCTGCAGCCAATCGCTGCTGGGGAGATGGATGCACTCTGGTTAGCCTTTCCTGGGTCTGTGCTCACTCAAGGCAGGCTCCATTTAGCAGCATGAACTGAGAGACAGAAGGCTGCCTTCCAGAAGCAGGGGCTTGAGTGCCAGGTGGACAGGGTCCCCTTTGTTTATGTGGGGCCTCTCTACCTGCTTCAGGGAGGATGTTGTCTCCAAGGCCCTCACTGTGTGGGTGAGGAGATGGGCCCAGAAGGATTGGGGAAAGTCCCCACCAGTGTTGCCTTCTTGCATGACAGCCTGCCAGACCTTGGCCCAGGCAGAGTCTGCGTCCATAAGAGGCTCTGGGTGGGAGGCGGAACAGAGCCCAGCAGCATGTTTGGAGTCTGCAGGGCACCAGCTGCCTTTGACTGACTAGGAGACACCTATACCCTCTCCACCCCAGGCCTTCATCAGGCCATTCCGGGAGCACCACATTGACCCCACAGCCATCACAAGGCATGACTTCATTGAGACCAATGGTGACAACTGCCTGGTGACGCTTCTGCCGCTGATGAACATGGCCTACAAGTTCCGAACCCAGAGCCCAGGTAAGACCTGCAGCTGGGCTTCCTCAGAGGACGTATCAGAGACAGAGGCTCCTGGGAGCCTCCAGGGCATGTGTGGGCCATTCCTGTCATTTATAGCAGTCTCCATTAGTCGGGTGCATTTAGCATAAGACCCAATTCCTAGCTTCTCAGAGCACTGTCTGGTAACATAGCCCCCCAGTGTCCTCCTCACCTCCTCCATGGAGCTGCTCGTTTGATACACTCCCCGTGAGTCACTGCTAGCCCGCCCCTTGTTCTGTTGTATTATTTAAAGGGAAGTTTGCACTGTGAGGCCTGGGGTGGAGCCTAGCAGCTGAGAGTGAGCCTGACGTGCCCAGGCGCCAGGTTCAATCCTGGCACTGAAAAGCCAAAAGTAGGGACTGGGAGTTGAGGCTAAGTGGTGCCGGTTTCCAAAGGAATCCCAAAGCTGGCCAGCTCAGTACTGAGCATCAGGAGAGGTAAGGCTGCATCTGTCTGATAGCTGCTGGCACCTCCCTTTGAGAGTAACAGAGGATCTGCCCACAGGTGGGGTGGGGGTGCTCCCAGGCCCCACCTCTGCTGACAGTCTCCCAGCAGCCCCTTCTCCAGAGACCCACCTCCTGCCTCCCCCATCCCATGAGCCAGAAGCCAGCAAGGGAAGGCCTTTGCCTTTGCTTCTTTCCAAAGTGAACTCTGGAGCTATTGACTCCCTAGAAGGACCCAAGAGAGACACAATCCCTGTCCTAGACTTACCCCAAGTCCCTGGCTAAGATGTCTTTCCTCAAGAGATGTCCTCGAGTCCTACTTCAGGGAACCTGACCCAGAGCCCTGCCCCAAGCTCAGGCAACCCACAGTGTCTTCAGGAATCAGACCAGCCCCCACTGAGCCCACACTCTTAGCCAGTCCCTGCACTGCCTCCAAATCTAAAAGTCCTCACGGTGGAGGCTGAGAGGGGTCTGGGTGCCACCTGGTACAGGAGCTGGCTGGCTGGTGGGGCAGCTGCATAGGTCCCATGCCCATGCCCTTACCCTGCAGAGACCCTGGAGCAGCTGTACCCCTGGGAATGCTTCGTCTTCTGCCTGACCATCTTTGGCACCTTCACCAACCAGATCCACAAATGGTCACACACGTATTTGGGGCTGCCCTGCTGGGTCACCGTCCTGCAGGACTGGCACGTGATTCTGCCACGGAAACACCATCGCATCCACCATGTGGCGCCCCACGAGACATACTTCTGTATCACCACAGGTGCGTGGTACCATCCCCAGAGTCAAGAGGATGGGGGCATGTAGCCTTGGCCTAACCCGTGTTCTCAGCATGCACATTTATTGAGCACCTGCTGTGTCCCAGGCGCTCTTTGAGGACAGGTGCTGAGGACAGGGTCATGAGCACGCCAAAGCCTCTTCCCTACTTCAGGCTGTGGTGACTCCAGATACTCGCCTAGCCAGCAGACAATTGACCCAGGGCCTAGTTACTGCCCTGGCCTTAGGATCTAGCAGCTCAGCCTTTGCAAGTGCTGGGTGGAATAGCCCTCACCTTTAATCCCAGCACAGGGGCAGGTGGATCTCGGATTTTGAGGCCATCCTGGTCTACATAGTGAGTTCCAGCTCATCCAGGGCTATACAAAGAAACCCTGTCTCAAAGAAAGAAAAAAAAAAAAAAACAGTGGTTGAGGGAGGGCCCCAAGCCCCTGTCATGGGGGGGTCCCTGTGCCTCACCTTCTTCAGCTTGTCTCCTAAGGACCCCACCCCAGGCAGGCTGGCTCTCTTCACTTAACCCCCTGACTGTGTCTGCTGCAGGCTGGCTCAACTACCCCCTAGAGGTGATAGGCTTCTGGCGTCGCTTGGAGGACCTCATCCAGGGCCTGACGGGTGAGAAGCCGCGGGCGGATGACATGAAGTGGGCCCAGAAGATCAAGTAGCATGTCCAGCTGCCTGGTCACCAACCTTCCCCAGCCTGAACTGAAGCCATCTGCCAAATTCCAGCCTCTTTGAGCTGCCCTTCCAGTGAAGAGGAGTCCCCTGGGCTGGGCCCGGGCACCCCTAGCCCACCCCAGTGACACAGAATACTTGAGCTGCCGAGTTTTCATTTCCTCGTCTTTTCTTTCCTTGGGCCTTCCTGGGCCATTGAGCTGCTCCAGGGCCAAGCCTGACTGCAGAAGGGGAGCCCCGCCCTGCACACCTGGCCTGCACGCCTGTCCCCTGCCGTGGCCCTCACGGTATGGGGGTCACTGACTCACTTGGTCTGTCCCCAGTGATCCAGAGAGCCCCCAGGACATTTAAATGTCCCTGCATCATGGTCCTCCCTCAGCCTTGCAAACCTACTCCAGAGGCCTAGGTGGGCAGATCACCCCAGCTGCCACCCAAGGGAGACAGAGCTGGGCAGTGGTCAGAGGGCAGCTGGCAGGAAAGAGGCCAGAATCCCCTGCACCCATACGGGTACCCCCTCCACCAACCCCCCCCCTCCAGTTCTTCTGTCCACGTGTCCACCCACATCTGAGGTCTTCAATATGAAGACATCTTCACAGGGCACAGCTCTTGTGAAGGGCTTGGTCATTTGGGGAGGGGACACTGTCCCTTCTGGCCAGTGTATCAGAGGAGGAAGGAAGATTAGGGCTTTTTTATTTTTGGGTTTGTTTTTTTTTTTTTTAAAGGTGCTTGCTTGTCAATGTAAATAATAGAACGCCTTAATACCTTTCTGTAACATGGAGTAATATTTTAATGTCATGTTTTGGATGTATATAATATATTTATAACAAAGGAAGAGTCTCCTTAACCCTGGCTGCCTTGTGATGTTTCCAGATGGTTGCATAGAGAGGGGGTTAGCTCTGACACAGTGATGTTTTGTTTAGATTTATATGTTTTATGCGTTTTGCCTGCGTGTATGTATGTGAACCACATGTGTGCCTGGTGCCCACAGAGATCACAAGAGGGCATTGGATTCCTGGAACTGGAGTTACTTGATAACTGGGAAACAGTGGTGCTGGGAACTGAACCAGTTCCTCTTAATGCTCTTAGCCATAGAGCCATCGCTCCAGTCCTGAATTTTTGTGTTTTGAGGTAATGTGTCATCTACTCAAGGTGACCTCACACTTCTTATAAAACCAAGGTGGCCTTGAATTCCTGATCCCCCTACCCTCACCTCACAAGTGCTGGAGCTACAGGTGTGTGCCACCATGCACAAGGCAGTGACCTTTTACCAAGGCCTTGCTAGAGCAGTGCTGGCTAGCCCGTCCCAGACTCCTTTAGGGGTTATTACCACCCGATGTATGTCTTGACTCTGGCCAGGACCCAGACCAGCAAGGACTGGGCCTTCATGGTGGGAGCTGACCTAGAAAAAGAGGCAATAAATGCAAAGGAACACAGTCCAGTTTCTTTATTATTTATTTATTTGTTTATTTGTGTTTTTGTAAGTCAGGGTTTCTCTGTGTAACAGCCCTGGCTGTCCTGGAACTCTTTGTAGACCAAGCTGACCTCAGACTCACAGAGATCCTCCTGCCTCTGCCTCCCAAGTGCTGGGATTAAAGGTGTGTACCACCACTACCACCTGGCTTTATTATTTTATTTTTGATTTTTATTAGCAGGGTCTCACTATGAAGATCTGGATGTTCAGGAGCTTGCTGTGTAGACCAGGCTGGTGCTCACAGAGATCCGCCCGTCTCTGCCTCCTGAGTGCTAGGATCAGAGGCTTGTGCCAGTGTGTCCTGCTCACAGCAATGTTTCATGTGATCATCTGAAAAGGAACTAGCTGGAGCTGCCGTGGAGAAGCAGAGCTGGAGGAGGGGCAGAGACAGCCAAGGCTGAACAGCAAAGGCCTCTGGGACAGCAAGGGCAAAGGCCCTGAGGCAGGGATGAGCCTGAGGTTAGGAGATGCTGAGACTGTGACACTGGTCCCTGGACAAAGAGGAGATGAGAGCTGAAACTGTTACACCACCTATGCCACCCAGAGGACATTTGAGCAGGCTGTCCTTTGAGCAGGCACTGCCGAGCCACCAGAATTCAGTGGTGAATGTACATTATGGTGTGTTGTCAGGCTTTCTTTGGACTGCCAGCTCCCAAATAATGACACAGAGAGACTTCTTATTATGAAAACTCAGCCTTATCTTAGGCTCGTTACCTCTCCTCCATACTGTGCATCTGACCGCCTCCTCTCACTGACTTAATCCTGCGCACCTCAGATTCTTACCAGAGTCCTCTCTCCCCGGAAGTCCCGCCTACCCTCTGCTGCCTAATTATTGGCCATTCAGCTCTTTATTTAAAAAATCAGAAGACGCCTTAAGCAGAGACACATCTTCACAGTTGTACAAAAAGATTGCCCCACAGCAGTGTATATCTAGTCAAGCTGTTCTGTGACTCCAGGCATGATGGTCCAAGGCTGTAACTTCAGAATTCAGGATGTGAAGGCAGGCAGATTAGAGGTTCAAGATCCCTTTTGGCTACATAGCAAGTTTGATACCAGCCTGGCCTATATAAGAATCTGTCTTTAAAAAAGCATCCCTAGGGTGATTTCTGCAATATTAACAAAGGAGGAGAAAAGGGGGGGGCCTGTTGACACAAAATGACAATATTCTGAAAAACAGCATTTGTTGAGTGTATGCACACATGTGAAGATACACCAGGGGGCCAGAAGAGGGCACCAAATGTCCACTAGTCCTTTGAGATAGGGTATTTCCTGAATCTAGGGTTCATGTTCTTTGCTGGGCTGTATCCCAACAGGCCCCAACACCTCTTGTGTGTCTTCCTGCTCTCAGACCTGGGGTTACAGGCATGCATGGCACTCCCAGTTTGTTAATGGGTGCCACACATCAGTTCTGCCTAACGACTGCTCAGTGAGTGATTTTTTTTGGGGGGGGGGGTTGTTGAGTCAGGGTTTCTCTGTAGCTTTGAGGCCTGAAACTCGTTCAGAGATTCACCTGCCTCTGCCTCCCTGGTGCTGGGATTAAAGGCATGCGCCCGGCTCAGTGAGTGATGTTTTTAACTGTAGCCCCAGCATTTATTTGTCAGATGTGACCCATCTCTCCATTGTCCCTAAAGTTTGCCCACATTGGTAACTACATCCACAGGAAGGGGTGTTAGCATGTATCAGTGCATGAGTGATAGTAAATGAGGCCACACGTGGTGTCATGAACCTGACTGGCTATTCTAGAGGCTCAGGTGGAGGATTTCAAGCTCTGGACAGAAGGAGTTCAAAGCTAGCCTGGTCATTTATCAAGTGTCCAAAAGTGAAAAGCATCTGGAAATAAGCTGAATTGAAATGAAATAGTACGTACGTGCCTTGGTGGTAGGTGGAGGGAAGCTGAATTTAGGTGGCTTGTGCTGCCATCTGGCGGCAGAGCTGGGTTGGTGATGTTCAGGGCAAGCATGGCTTAAGAAGGTAGATTTCTGCTGCATCCGCCTCTTTTGCAGGATCTGGGTATATGCTTCTTCCCACCTATAACTCCCACCACCTTCAGTGAAGTCCAAACTTCCAAGACCTCCTTAGGATGGTGAAGACCATGAGCTGAGGGGTAGGAAGGCTGGCACGATCAGCCAACCGTGCCAAGGGCCCATCCAGCCCACCTGATTTTCTAGGGCTCAAGAGCATTAAATGACAGCAGGTGATGAGGGGGACATTTCACAACTGACCCTGGTGAAGTGCAGCTGTCACCATTCCTTCAAGTGGGTGCGTGCAGCAGACACCAGACAGCCTCTGATGCCTACGCTACTGTGGCCCTTTTCAGAAAAGACTTTGAACCCTCATGTAGCCTAAGATTAGAGTTTCCCAAGCCCTCACAGTTTCTCTCCCCAGGGCACACATGCCCAGGGCGTGGGTGTGAGTATTGGGGGTTTTTTTTTGTTTGTTTTTGTTTTGCTTTTTTGTTGTTGTTGTTTTTCGAGACAAGATTTCCCTGTGGCTTTGAACTTTGAAGCCTGTCCTGGAACTAACTCTTATAGACCAGGCTGGCCTCGAACTCACAGAGATCCGCCTGCTTCTGCCTCCTGAGTGCTGGGATTAAAGGCGTGCGCCACCACCGCCCAGCAGTTTTTACTTTTTCTGAGGCAGGGTTTCTCTGTGTTGCTCTGGCTAGACCAAGCTAGCCTCAAACTCAGAGATCCACCTGCCTCTGCCCCCCAAGTGTTGAGACTAAAGGCGTGCGCCACCACTGCCCATCTTGGTTTTGTCTTGAAACAGGGTCCCAGTCTGCAGTCCTGGCCTCAAATTTAGGGAAAGCTGCCAGACTCTGCATAGTGCTGGGATTAAAGGTGTGTACCACCACATCTGGCCAGTGTGTGTGTGTGTGTCTGTGTGTGTGTGTGTGTGTGTGTCTGTGTGTGTGTGTGTGTGTGTGTCTGTGTGTCTGTGTCTGTGTGTGTCTGTGTGTGTCTGTGTGTGTCTGTGTGTGTGTCTGTGTGTGTGTCTGTGTGTGTGTGTGTGTGTTGGGTGAGGGGGTGACTACAGCGCCCGGAATTGGTGCTGGAAACCAAACTTTGATCCTCTGAAAGCAAGGCCATCACTTTGACAAGACTTTGGAGTCTGGTATATGGGCACAGAAGTCTGCCTACTTCCCCATCCCCCCGACCCCAAAGTCATTACAAATGAACAACTTGCTGGCCAGTGGTAGCACACGCCTTTAAACCCAGCACTTGAGAGACAGAAGCAGGCAGATATTCAAGTTCAAGGTTACCCTGGTCAACGTAGTGAGTTCCTAGGACAGCTAGGACTACGTAGAGAAACCCTGTCTCGAACAAAAACAACAAAACAACCGACTGAGCTCTACCTTCCCTTTTCTCATAGAACATGTTTTAGAGACTATTACGCTTGGTGATCGGAAAGGTTTCTACTGTTTAGAGCTGTGTAATATTTCAGTTTTTAGAAAGGACTGACCTTGGGGACTGGGGAGGTGGCTCAGCAGTTAAAAAGCACTGGCCGCTCTTCTCGAAGAGCTTTGATTCCCTGCACCACAGGATGGCTCACAAGTGTCTACAACTCCAATCCCAGGAAATCTCTCTGTAGGCCAGGCTGGCCTTGAACTCACAAAAATCCATTTGCCTCTGTCTCCCGAGTGCTGGAATTAAAAGTGTGTGCTGCCACCACCTGAACATGGCAGACTAACTGGCCAGCAAGCCCCAGGGATTCCCCTCTCTCTGTCCCCCAGCACTGGAAGTATAGGATGCTGGCTTTGTGTGCCGGGGATCATCCTCACTCAGGTTCTTGTGTTTGCACAGCAAGCCAAGCACTTTCCGAACCAAGCCTTCTTCCCAGATGCCACCTCCATTCTTCACATCCTGCTGTCCTGGGATGAGATCATTTTCAGGCCCAGGAAGTACAAACTATATTCCGGTGCAGCAAAGGACCTTTCCTTTGCTCCTGAGTGCCGGGGACATGCGGGATCAGTTCCCAGGAAAAAGGTCAAGGGTGTTTGTGCTTTCCATTTTAATTGCTCTCAGCAAAAAGTCCTCCTCCCAGGCTGTGCGGTGTCTCAGCTACCTGTTTCCCCACAGCCCTGCCAGCTCAGGGTGTTATCAGATGCCCGGTTCTCTGCCCATCTGATAGGTGCTCCAATTTGCATTTCCCCTACTGTATTTCTCTGAATCTGGTATGTCCTGAGTCCTAAGAGATGTCATGATTCCCAGATGCTCTATCCAGTGTAAAATACGCATTTCAGAGTCCCAGAAATAGATACACCAGCCTCTGAATTTATGAAATGTTTGAATCCTTGTGGCCGTTTCTGATTTTCTGGAAGTGGTGGTGTGGTGATGTTTAATCCTCTGGGGGGGCCCTTGAGAAAGTCTTACTTCGTAGCTACATAGCCCAGGCTGGACTGGAATGCACTTTGTAAGTCAAGTTAGCCTTGGATTCACCGTGATCCTCCTGCATCAGCCTCCTGAGTGTTGGGGTTACAGATGTGAATCATGACACCCTGTCTAACGGTCAACTCGATCACATCCTGGAAACAGGATTGTCACATGCCTCCTTGATTGTCAAATTGATCACATCCTGGAAACATGATTGTCTGTCATATGCCTCCTTGACTGTCAAATTATATCCTGGAAGCACACTGGATATTAGTAAAGTGCACCTCAGGTGTGTCTGTGAGGGAGTTTCTAGGGATGACTAGCCAGTGGGTGCCACCCTGAATACAGACAGCAGCACCATCCCATGGGCTGCAGCCCAAGTGGAACAGAAAAGGCAAGGGAGAAAACTTGCAGTGAGTCCAGGACGCTGGGATTTGGGGTTGAGCATGAGCCATGCATTCTGACATGAATTCAAGACCAACGTGGGCTATATAGCAAGGTGAAGGAGAGAGAAATAGACAGACACACACACACACATAGAAGGAGGTGAAGGGAGAGGCCAGCCCAGGCTACATAGCAAGGAGAGATGCGGGAGGGGAGGGAAGAGGAACTGGGAGAGGGAAGAGAGAGGAGGGGGCTTGGGGCTCTGCTGCTTACAGGCTGTGGCTCGGGTCTCGGTCACTCCGTGACGGCTTGAGGGAGTGGTCCTCTCCATTCCACCACAGCCAGCCCTGGTGTGGCCCAGGATGGCCTCACTCTTGTGATTCTCTGACCCCTGTCTCTTCAGTGTACCCTCCTGGAAAATGCAAGCACAACCAGCTCACTTTCTTCTCACTTATATCTCTCAGTGTGCTGCAAGGGCAGTCTCATCCTGTGCCTCAGATGCCTGACTGACTTTCTCTTTCTTTCCTTTTTATATTTTATTTTATGAGTGTTCTGCCTGCACATGGGTCTGACCAAGTGCATATCCAATGCCCACAGAGGCCTTAAGAGGGCATCGAAGGCCCTGGAAGCAGAGTTACAGACCATGTGGGTGTTGGGAAGTGAACCAGGGTCCACTGGAAAAGCAGCCAGTGCTCTTAAGTGCCAAACCTTCTCTCCAGCCCTTCCTTCCTTCTTCCTATTTCTTCCTCTCTCTTTCTCTCTCTCTCATAGCAGAACTTGAACCTTGGGCCTATCATACATACAAGGCAAACACTCTACAGTGCTCTACAACCACAGCTCTCCATCCCCGGCTGCCATTCCTTATCCCCCAACCACAAAAGAAAAAGGACATTAGGACATACATAGCCCAGACACTGCACAGAATGATGTGCACCAAGAAAGCACAGGATGGGCCTCAGGGTGTGGCTCTGCTGAGCTAGGGCTCAATCCCAGCACCAAGAAATAACTAGGAAAAGCCCAAAATGCTCATCAGTGGAGATGTGGATGAACGGTTCCACGGTCCACCCCGCCCCACCCTCTCCCACTCCTACAGGGCTGTGTAGCAATGACATCACTTATTAAAATGTCTTCCAGATACACTCAGACAGCCCCCAGGGAGGATCTGAAGCCATTAAGGAACTGTCACATACACTGCTAACCACAAACCTCTTTCAGGGTCCCATTCCATCTCCCTAGTGTCTGTGGCCTTCCTGTAAATAGCTTGCTCGCTTTCCTGTCTGGAGTTTGTACGCAGAAGCTGGGGCATGAGGTTGTAGCTATCGACATAAGCTTTGTTACCACTTTAGGAACTGATTTTAAGAGACGCGTGCTTGCCTGTCCGGAGAGTCCCCGGACTCCAGTTTTCCCACCTTGGTAGAACGGAACAGAATTTATTTTATTTTCCTCCTTTTTTAGACAGGGTCTCACTCTGTAACCTTGGCTGGTCTCAGGCTAGATATGTAGACCAGACTGGCCTGGAGCTTGCTGTGTAGACCAGGCTGGCCTTGAACTCATAGTGCTCTGCCTGCCTTGGCCTCCCGAGCCTTGACCTCCCAAGCGTTAGTATTAAAGGCATGTGACTTATGTCCAACCTGTTTTTCCTTTAATAAAGAAAATATGTATTCTTTATTTATGTCTGTGTGAATGTTGTCTGCCGTGTGTGTGCCTGTGCCCACAGAGATCAGATAAGAAAGTAAGTTTCCTGGAGCTAGGGTTCCAGGTGTTGAGTGGTGTTGGGTGGGTGCTGGGAATGGATATTGGGTCCTCTGGAAGAGCAGGAAACCAGCAGCTTTCTTAACCACCGAGCCATCTCTCCAGCCTCTCATTTTAAATACACCATTTTGTCGTTATTATTGTAGGGGGACACGTTAAAGCGTCTTAGTGGTCTTCCTTTGTTTATTTTTTAGATTTTTTTTAAATGAGTTTTGCCTACATGTATATATGTGTACCACATGAGTGCCTGGTGCCCGTGGAGGCCAGAAGGCGGCCTTGGTTGCCGTGGGACTGGAGTTATGGATGGTTGTGAGCTGCCATGAGATACTGGGAATCAAATCCAGGTCCTCTGCCACACGCACTCTCAACAGCTGAGCCATCTCTCCCCATTTGTTCATCGTTTGTTTTGTTGGCTTCCTTCCTTCCTTCCTTCCTTCCTTCCTTCCTTCCTTTCTTTCTTTGTGGCTGTTTTTTGTTTGTTTGTTGAGATAGGGTTTCTCTGTGTAGCCCTGGCTGGCTTGGGATTCAGAGATCCACCTGTGTGTTCATACGGAGGCATGTACATGTGTAGGGGTGCATATGGAAGCCAGAGGTCAATATCAGGCCTTCTCTTCACTTGCTCTCCACTTTGTTTGAGTCAGGGTCTTTCCACATAACTCTGGCTATCCTGGAACTCGCTCTGTAGACCAGACTGGCTTCAAACTCACAGCAATCTGCTTGCATTTGCCTCCCAATTGCTGGCATTAAAGGTGTGCACCACCACACTTAGCTCCACTTTAAGAGACAGTTGGGGGGCTGGAGAGATGGCTCAGTGGTTAAGAGCATTGCCTGCTCTTCCAAAGGCCCTGAGTTCAATTCCCAGCAACCACATGGTGGCTCACAACCATCTGTAATGAGGCCTGGCATACACGCAGACAGAATATTGTATATACAATAAATAAAAAAAAAAAGATGGTTGGGAAGCCCCCAGGATTCTCCTTTTTTTGTCCCCAGAGCTCGGATGGCAGGTTTCTACCACCAGTTTTTGAGTGGTGTGGGCACTATATAGAAATTCCCTGCAATCAGAAACATTCCCTCCTGGAGGGAGGCTGGGTAAGATTGGGGAACTCAAATTTTTGTTTTTTGAGACAGGTCTATGATGTAGCTCTGGCTGTCCTGGAACTCTATGTAGACCAGGCTAGCCTCACAGAGATCCACCTGCCTCTGCCTCTGCCTCCCCATGCTGAGATTTAAAGGTGTGCACCACCGCACCTGGCTAAATGCATTCAACAGTTTACAAGAAGTTCCTGAAACTGTCAAGGTTCCCAAGCGCCCACACCCACACCCACCCCACCAACAATTGCTGAGGGTAGGAGATGGATCAGTGGAGTTTGCTGAAGCCTTGCAGAGACCGCCAGGGTTGGGATGATCTTTTGTGCACTTGCACACATACGTGGACACACATACAATAAGTTAATAAACATAAGGGGCTGGAGAGACGGCTCAGTGGTTAAAGCACTAGCTGCTCTTCCAGGGGGCCCAGGTTCTGTACCCACCGCCTACTTGTGGCAGCTCACTACCATCTGTGACCCCAGTTCCAGAGGATCTGACGTCTTCTCCTAACTTCCATAGCCACTAGGCACAAGAGTGGGTACACAAACATACTATGCAGAAAAAAACACCCATGCACATAAAAAAAAAATTAAACTTTTAAAAATTAAAAACATGTCGGGCGGTGGTGGTGCACGCCTTTAATCCCAGCACTCGGGAGGCAGAGGCAGGCGGATCTCTGTGAGTTCGAGACCAGCCTGGTCTACAGAGCTAGTTCCAGGACAGGCTCCAAAGCCACAGAGAAACCCTGTCTCGGAAAAAAAAAAATTAAAAACACTTAAAATTAAGTACACAATCTGATTTCACTCCTCGATGTGTGATGCAGAAAAAATATCTGTTGCGGGCCTCAGTGTCCTTATCTGACAAATGTAGTCGGTAAGCGCTACTTCGCGAAGCCTCTCTACTAAGGTCATCGAGGATTAAATAACTAATACTTGGATAGCACTTAGTGCCGAGCACTCGTCTAAATTCGGTAATTAACAACTTTAATCTTCCCACCAATCCGATAAACAGGATTCTCTCATGCCCATCAGCTGAGCTCAAACGCACTGAGCATGGGTAAGTGGCAGGAGGAATCCTGTTCAGGGGCCTCACTGTGACGTCAGGAAAGGGGCGGAGTCTCCCGAGGGAACGTGTGCTCTGAGTACTACAACTCCCAGCAGGCCGCCGCTGAACTACAAAAACCAGCATGCTACGGGGCTTCCACTTTAACCTCTTCCCCTTGCGTCGTTCTTCTCGTGGGAATTTGCATGATCACTTTTGCTTGCAAAATGTGTCTGCTGGCAGAGGATTTGTGAGCGAAGTAGATAGAAGGCTGTTTTAGCTGTCACTCCACCAACTGGCTCTGAGTCCCTGCTTTCTCATCTTTCTTTTTCTCTCTTTTCTGAGACAGGATCCTTCTGTCGTCCTGGCGGGCTGGCCTGGAACTTCCTTATCGGATCCTTATTTTAAAAGATTTTTTTACTGCTTTTGTTTATGAATATTTGCTGCATGCATGTATATGCACCACATGCATGTCTGATGCCTGAAAGGCCAGAAAAGGGCTCGGAGTTTATGACAGTTGTGAGCTGCTGTGTGGGGAAACCCCGGTCTTCTGCAAAAGCAGCAAATGCTCTTAACAGCTGAACCATCTCTCCAGCCTACCTTTCCTTGTCTTTAAAATGGGACTATTATTAGCCGGGCGGTGGTGGCGCACGCCTTTAATCCCAGCACTCCGGAGGCAGAGGCAGGCAGATCTATGTGAGTTGGAGGCCAGCCAGGTCTACAAGAGCTAGTTCCAGGACAGGCTCCAAAGCTACAGAGAAACCCTGTCTCAAAAAACAAAAACAAAAAAAAAACAAAAAAACAAACCCTTAGTCTTAAAGAGGACCTGGCAAACCAGGAGTTCTCATGGCCGAGAGCTGCTTAGGCAGACGATCCACCGGGTGGTGGTGGTGTACGCCTTTAATCCCAGCACTTGGGAGGCAGAGGCAGGCAGATTTCTCTGAGTTCGAGACCAGCCTGGTCTACAGAGCTAGTTCCAGGTCAGGCTCCAAAGCCACAGTGAAACCCTCGGAAAAAAAAAAGGGGGGGGGGGACTATTCTTAAGAGTGCCTGGGATTTGTACGTGACTTAATGGATGCCAGCCTTACCGGTGTGCCTTCGTCCTCTCATCTGCAAGGGGCTTCATCAAAGCATGAGGGATGACTCTCTATTCCCTCTTTGAGACAGGGTCTCAACTATGTAGCCCAAGCTGGCCCTAACTCACTATCCTCCTACCTCAGCCTCTCTCCTGCTGGGACTTCAGAGGTGTACCATGTTCAGCTGTCTTTACAAACCTCTTAGCAGAAGCCACCCAAAAAGGTAAACAATGCAGGCTCAAACCCTGAGACTCTCACTTCTGAAGTGAGTCAACCCTGGGAACTAAATGCTCACTTTTGGTCCTAATGCTTTTCAGTGATCCAAAGACCAGAACAAATACTGTCTGTGCTTCCACAGACAGATTTGTGTCATGTGACATGTAAAGCAAAGGCGAATTGCATGGAAAACTTGGCATTCTGAGAACCAGTTATAGCTAACGTGCTCCGGCTGGAGAAGTCTGGAAAGTCTTTCCAAAGAGACTGACTGGCGGGCAACAGGAGGGCTAGAAGGCCCTGAAGAGAGGGAGACCATGTGAGGCTCCAGCAGCCTTGAAAGTGTTTGGGTGAAAGCTTTACTCCAGCCCCTGGCATCCATATACCCAGAGAGTCTGGAATGTTCGGGTGAAAGTTCCACCCCAAACCCGCTTCCCTGGAGTGGCCTCAGTCTAGGCTCTGCCCCTGAAAAAGCCATTGGTGACTCCACCCCTGGGAGGCATTAAAAAGTCCCCACTTCATGGGTTTTCCTCGTTTTTTTTTTTTTTTGTTTGTTTGTTTTCTTTTTTTTTTTAAAGCTTTTCCTGGGACCACCCAGGAATGTTTTGTTCAGAATAAACCTGGATTTATCAATTTTGTTTGACTGATTTACATCAGTGGCAGCGGATTCCCAATAACCAGGGATTCAACGTAACAAAAAGAGCCAATGCCACACTATGGAGGGGCTGCATGTGTCCAGCATATGTAAGGTCAAGACTAGAGTGAGGCTAGTGTGAGATTGTGGATGCAAACCTAGAGACACATCTCAGTAAGCAAATACAGCGTTAGGACAGAGGGACACAGAGGGACAGCCTCCTCCATAAATACAATGCCACAGACACCTGGTGAGCAGAGGCTCAACCCTGTAGTCATCCATCCGAATTTGTCTAGAGACTTGGTTCACTCTGTGTTCTGGAGAAATGGTAACAAACTCCTTTTAATCTGGTGTGTGTCTGTCTTCTGCATGGATGGTAACCCTCATCTTACCGCTTACTTTCTCAAGAGAGAATGCTGTGGAGATGCTTAGTAAACACCAAACAGGTGACTAGTGTGAGTTTCCAGTTTCCTTGTCCCTCCGCCAGTGCTTAGCAGTGCGACCTGGAAGCCGGCTACTTCACCTTTCTCAGTCTTGGTTTCTACATCCACTTAGGGGCTTCCCAGCAAGGGTGGCTTCAGGATGAGATTACAGTGTATGCGGATATGTGTCTCTAAGACCTTTGCATATTCAAGTCTGTGTTGAAATGGGATTGCCAAAGAGGCCTTTCCTGATTGTTTCCTGCTGCTCCTTCTATCGTATTATAGGTAAAATGTTTGTTTGTTTATTTATATTCATTAACTTGTTCTTTGTCCAACTAGAACGCAAGCCCCTAAGAACAGAATCTTGCCTCTTTGGGGATGTTGCCATCTCCAACACCTACCGCCCTTCTCCTACATAATAGGTGCTTAGTAAGCATCTGAATGAATGAGTTTAATTTATTAATTAAATTAAGAGTGAAAAGATGCAGAACGGGCTGGAGAGATGGCTCAGAGGTTAAGAGCACTGGCTGCTTTTTCAGGGGTTCTGAGTTCAGTTCCCAGCACCCACATGGTGGCTCACAACCATCTGTAATGAGATCTGGTGCCCTCTTCTGGCATGCAGGTAGAGCATTGTATATATAATAATAATAAAAAAAAAGCAGAACTAGGGATGCGGTTCCCTCAGTAGAGTTTGCATAGCAGGCACAAAGCCCCGAGTTCCACCCAACACTTCTAAAACCAGGGGTAACACAGGCCTGCAACACAAGCATTTGGAGGTGGAAGCCGTAGAATCAGAAATTCAAGGTCATCTTCCTCTATAAAGTGAGCTCCAGGTGAGCCGGGCTACCTGAGATCCTGTAGCAAACAAACAAAAACCCCTAAAAAAAAAATGGCTGAGTGCATGCCTCAGGAAGGTTCTCAAGTCCCGAGTCTCCTCAAACCTCAGCGTTCCCCCTCCCCCGTAGCAGCAGCGACGCTGGAAACAAGACTGTAGCGGCCCACAATTTGACCTATTGAGTCCTCTCGGGTGTTCTTATTTTTTTCCTCAGGTACCCCATAACAAAGATCATCTATCCTGGGTTCAAATTCTGACTCAGCAGCTTTATCTCTCGGCGTCTTCATTTTCACATTAATAATGACCTGCTCGCTACGTGGTGAGGACGAAGCGAGAGGGGAAGCAAGCCATCGAAGAAAGGCGCCGGGCTCCGCAGCCCTTCCCCCTCTTTGCTCTCCCAGCACAGCGTGGTCACCCCGTGCCCCGGCGCCGAACACCTGCACACCTCCCCCGCGCCCGGCTGGGAGGGACACACAGGTTGTCCCGCCCTCGCGCTCGCTCACTGAAGACCCGGGCAAAGCCCTTCCCGCCCGGCTCGTGCGACCCCGAGCGGGCGTCAGCGGCACCGTCTGCGCCTGCGCTTACGCCTGCGCCTGCGCACCAGCGCTCGGGAGCGCTCAAGGGGGGGTGAAGAAGGGGCCGGCCTTCGAGCGACAGCGACGCAAGATGGCAGCCACCACAGGCTCGGGTGAGCGGAGGCGCCGGGCGTGCTAGCGGAAGGGGTGCGGGCTGGCTGGGCCGGGTCCGGGGCTAGCGGAGGCCATGATGACCGGGCCGGGGCTCCGCGCTTTCCCTACGGCTGCTCTTGGCGGCGCGGCCCGACCCGGGACGAGCAGGCGGCGGCCGGAAGCCCGGGCGGGGGCAGTGGGGCCGTGGGCGGTGCGGCCAAGCCGGAGGTTCCTCGGGCGCCTCCGGGGGGGTGGGGGTGGGGGAGGCCGGCCGAGGGGCCGAGCGAGCCCGGGAACGCCCGGACGAGGCCCAGCTGAGCCGGCCCGAGCTTCGGGGATCCGAGGATGTTTGGTGGGGGACGTGGGTGCAACCCTAGGGAGCACAGGAGGAGACGGAGCCCCGCGGGCCGCAGGCGAGGCCACCTCAGGGCCCCGCGCCAATTTGGGGTCGAGGCTGCGAGAGGGAGAGCTCATGGTGGTCGCTTCCCCTGGAAACCGGGGCATCTTCACAGGCCGAGGCAGGGCGTCCGCAGCGGGAGCAGGCCTGGGTGGCGGAGGGTCTGCCCAGATAGGTTTCAGAGGGCGCGCTGGGAGCCGTGCGCAGTGTGGGGTGGGCACTAGCAGGTGCCTCAGGAGCCGTAGCGGGGGGGGGGTCTGTTGGGGCGTGTCATCGGTGGAAAGGCTCCTGCGGTGGGGAGCATGGGATGGGGTGCAGTCCCGCAGATGTTTCTTTTAAAGAAGAAAAACCTCTTCCTGCACTGGGCGGATGGAGGAAATGCCTGTTTGGTGGAGGCGGTCACTTCGATAATTGGAAAAAATATATATGGGTTCAACTCAGAACCTCCCCACTATCTGGATGGGTGGGAGAGGAACACTGAAATGGGAACCTTTGGAAGGACTAGCAAGAGGGGGGAAAGGGTGGTTCCTTAGGGGAGACCCTCTGCCAGCCTCTGGTGGGCTAAGAGAAGCCTGCTGTACCACCAGCTGAGGGGGAACCTGCAGGGTCTGCCTCAGTGCTGAGAACTTACACTTGGGTATTGGAGCCTGAGCTCTGTCTGTCTAGGGGTGGGGTAGGCATTTGAGAAGGAGATCCCCTGGGGTCTGCGGTGGCAGGAGAGCCTGGCTCTTTGAAGTGAGGGATTCAGGAGAGACTGGGTGCCCCCTTTTGATGAGGAGCTGCACCTTCAGGAGTCTGGCGGTGGAGGTGGGCAAGGAGTAGGGATGGGCCACCAGCCTGGACAGTGGTTGGCTTCTTGGAGCTGTGGGCAGCCCCAACAGCAACAGAGTTAGGGGTGGGTTGGTTGGAGGGAAGTTTGTAAGGGAGCCATCTTTCCAGGGTCATTGCGATTGTATTCGAAGGAGCCTTCCTTGTGTGTGGGGGGGGACCGGTAAAGGAATGCAAAGCAGACAGCCTCTGCTTGGGGTCTCCTGGAGAAGGCTGTGCCCAGTGCTAAATCAGTTCATTCAACACATGGCAGTGGACAGTCCAGGAAGACCAAGGCTGAGTCAGGCTGGACTGGGTTGAGGCAGGAGCATCTCACAGACCAGTGTCCCTGCCAGGCCTGGGAGTGCAGTGCCTGGCAGCCAGTATTGGGGTGGCACTGCCACTCAGCTTGTAGCTACTTGAGACCATCTCACAATCTGGTTTGACAGCTACTTCTGACTTCTGAGACCCTGCCAGTGCTTCATAAGCACAGGGGAGGGAAGACACAGACAGCAGCAGCTGTGGTTGACTGGAATCCGAGAGCCTGGGCTGGAATGTGGCTCAGTGGTAGCGTGTTCATCTAGCATGGTGGCGGTCCTGAATTCCATCCCCAGCATGGCAATGAAGCAGCGTGCCTAGTGTGCTTAGACACCATAGGGCAGGCTTTTAGGTACAGCTCTCATCTCTTCCACAGATAGCTGCTGGGCCCTGTTGTGGACAACAAACGAGATAGACACAGTGCTATCCTTGAGTTTCTTTCTTTTTTTTTTTTTAAATCTTTTTTTTTAAATATTTTTTGTGGTTTATTTAACTTTATTTAATGTGCATTGGTGTGAAGATGTCAGATCCCCTGCAACTGGATCTTCAGACAGTTGTGAGCTGCCATGTGGATGCTGGGAATTGAACCCGGGTCCTCTGGAAGAGCAGTCAGTGCTCTTAACCACTAAGCCATCTCTCCAGCCCAAATAAATCTTTTTTTTTTATTTATCTTTATTTTATGTATGTTGGTGTTTTGTCTACTGGTATGTCTGTGTGAGGGCATCAGATCCCCTGGAACGGGAGTTATAGACAGTTGTGAGCTGCCATGTGGGTGTTGGGACTTGAACCCAGGACCTCTGGGAGAGCAGCCAGTGAGTGTTCTTAACCACTGAGCCATCTCTACAGCCTGCTGTCTTGGAGTTTCATTCAAACCAAACAGAAGGCCATTCAGGGTGTAAATAAAGTGACTCCAAAAAGCAGGAAGTGCTGTGAAGAAAATTGTGTGCTGTGATGAGGGAGTCTGGAGAGGTCGGGCAGGCTTCTGGGGCAACATTTGAATAGACCAGTGGTGGGGAAGGACTGTTGGTGCAGTGGGGACAACTTCTAGAGGTGAAAGATCAAATTAAAAGGCATGGAACCAGTGAGATGGTTCAGCAGGTAAAGGTCCTTGCTGAGCCTTGGGCCGTGAGCTCGATCCCCAGGACCCACATTGTTTGAGGAAAGAACCAGCTTCCACAAGTTGTACTCTGATCTCCATAGGTGCACCTTCCCCTGTAAATAAATGTCAGGGGAGAAGATTTAAAGGCCTTAGTGATGAGCCCGAGAGAGATGACATGACTTTGGGTTTTACTAAGTGCAGAGGGAAGTCATGGACTGGAACAAGCGTCTGGTATGAAGCAGGTGCTCAGTGTATGTTGAATGAATGCTAGCCTCGAAGAGAAGAGGAGTGGTGGGTCTGACCTGT
This sequence comes from Ondatra zibethicus, assembly GCA_004026605.1. Classification (NCBI taxonomy): domain Eukaryota; kingdom Metazoa; phylum Chordata; class Mammalia; order Rodentia; family Cricetidae; genus Ondatra; species Ondatra zibethicus. The sequence continues at coordinate 117,593 of PVIU01003694.1, forward strand.
GTGTTAGAGTGGAAGCAGGACCTTAATTGGTTAAACTGTGGTAACCTCTGCTCCCCTCTACACCCTTCAGGTACGCTCAGGCCTGTCCACCTTTAGACTGAGCCTTTTCATTAATCTGTGCTCTGGTTGCCAGGAAACCACTGTGTAGCCTTGGAGTTCCTGTAAGGGTTGAGCTCGGGTTTTGTGGTTACTGCTGCTGGCACCTTCCCACATCGTTTGCTGCTGTGATCTTGGCATAGGTCTCAGAGGGGCTGAGACAAGCACACTACAACCACTCAAGATGTCTGCAGTTGTAGGTAACGTCCCTCCTGTGTTTCCAGGACTACAGGATGTCACACAGCGGCCCTTGGCTGCCAGGACTACAGGCTCTTCGTCTCATCCAGCAGCCCACACCCTGCCCTGCCCGACAGATAACCAGATACAAGTGCCAGAGTGACAAGCCTTGGCAGGGTGCCACTGTAAATATGCATGCAGGGGCGTGGCCTCATGCACACATCCAGCTTTAAAAATGTCACCATCTGGGCAGTAGAGATTGTAGTCTTTCCTTCCATTCACGGGTGTCCCCAGGCAGCTGAAGATGGGAAAGGAGCCCCAGTTCCCTTGGGTCTCACTGTGAGCCATTTCAGGTCCTTGACAGCCAACAAGTACCTTTTCTCCTCCATGGCCTGCCCTCAGGATAGCTGCTTCCTAATATGCTCAGCCTGAGAAGCAGAAGCCTGTCCCACAGTGGGGTCTGCTTGGTGAGCCAGTCTAAGGGGGAGTTCTTCTTTTCTTTTTGATGTTATTTTGTCCTTTTATTTTGAGACAGGATCTCATGTAGCCCGGGTTGGTCTTCAACCCCTTGTGGAGTTGAGGATGACTTTGACACACCCTGATCCTCCTGCCTCCGTCTCCCGAGTGCTGAGGTTACAGATGTGTGCTACCTGCTACCATTGTATCAAGACCTACCATTCGAGGGCTGGCAGGGTTGCTCAGTGGTTGGAGCACTTGCTGTTCTTCCAGAGGACCAGAGCTCTGTTGTCAGCACCCACTTAGGGCAGCTCACAACTGCCTGACTCTAGCTTCAGGGGATCTACTGCCTCTCTTTTGGCCTGTGGGCGCTTGTACATGTGTGTCATATACACAGACATATACATATAAGTAGAAAAGGCCAGGATAGCTCTCTAGAAGAGAATTGCCAAGTGAGTTTTCTTGGAGCGTTTGCCCTTCATGTTAACTTATGGGGCTGAGAATTTAGCTCATTTATCTCCCTAGCAAGCCTTCGGTTTGCTTCCTAGCATCAACAGAACCACAAAATCATAGATACCTTCCTCTACCTCCTCCCTCTCTCTCTTACTCTCTGTCCTGAGTTGAAACTGCAGAAGTTTGATGACAGTGGAATAAATACAAGCTAGGAGTCCTCAGCGTAATCGTGAAAAGGCCACAACACCTAGAGATCCCTCCTCCTCAGAGGGGTCTCGCTGTGTAGCCTCCTGGCTGTCCTGGAACTCACTCTGTATACCAATCTACCCTCAAACTCAGAGATCCACCCTGCCTCTGCCTTCCCAGTGGTGGGACTTACAGGCATGCACCACCATGAGGTCTGTCTTTAGGGAAGTTGTTCTGTGCACCTTCCCTGGGTAATCCATGCCTGCTAAGCTGGGGGCAGATGTGCCTACATAGAGAAGTAGGTCATTGTCCTCATCTGTGCGCAAGCCTTCAGGCTTCTTGATTTCGTTGGGGTTTGAGGGTAGTGTTTTTGTTATTATTGTTTTGCCACATGATCTCACTATGTAGCCTAGACTGCTCTCAAACTCAGACGGTCCTTCCTGAGCCTGGGATTACAGGTGTGCACTGCATGTCTGGCTCTAGGACTTGAACTTGCGCTTAGAGGGCTTACTGGGTGCCAGGTACTGACTTGAGCACATCTTTTCATTTTGCCAAACCTGTTGAGGCAGATACCTCTTGGGATGGTGAGGGAACTGAGGCCTGGGTGACATAGCAGATATTCAGTAAACTCCATGGGCTGTCGTAATGAGTTCTCTGACCCGACGCTTGCAAGGGAAACTGTCTGACAGGGTGGTGCAGAGGTGTGGAACTCAGAGTGGGACTGTCCCTGAAGAAAGGGACAGAATTCAGTGCTCCTTTTTGAACGAGACTTCTGGCTCATTCTACCCCATCAGAGAAAATCTGATCTTTACTTGGTCACTGAGCCACCAGCAGTCTTCTGTCCTGTCGCACTAAGCTGTAAAGATCGATAGATTACAGGGACTGAAGAGATGGGCTCAGTGGTGAAGAGCACTGACTGCTCTTGGAAACCACCCAGGTTGGGCTCCCAGCACCCACAACCATCAGTGAATTCAGTTCCAGCAGATGCAATGCCCTCTCACTTCTTAGGGCACCAGGTACACACATGGTTCACTTACATACATGCAGGCAAAACATAAATAAATAAATCTTAAAAACAAAAAACAAACAAAAAAAAAAAACAGACTGCCATTGAATCTTCCATAGAAGACTCTCTATCCTAGGACAGTCTAGAGGCCTGTCCTAGACATTGCTGGGCCACCTTATGAAGGAATTCCCGGAGGACGTCCCAGGCCAGCTCTCAGGAAGACTGACTATCAGAACAAAAGCCATCATTTGACCGCTGCCCAGTTTCAGTAATACTGCCTCCCAGGGCACCTTCCAGGCCTTGTCACTTCTGAGGCTAGAGCAGCACTCTAGTCCTGGTCCCTGAAACAGGCATCTAAACCATAGCCAACAATTGGTCTCTCAGGACCCAGAAGTCCACCCTCATAAACTGGGGCCTGAGCCAGGCAGTGGTGGCACACTCGTTTAATCCCAGCACTTGGGAAGCAAAAGCAGACAGATCTCTGTGAGTTTGGAGCCAGCCTGGTCTACAAACTGAGTTCCAGGACAGCCAGAGCTGTTACACAGAGAAACCCTGTCTCAAACAGGGGAGGGGCTTGGGTAGGACACACAGTCTGCCAGAACTAAGATCCATGGCTTTATGGTCACCAGTTCTCCAAAGATAATTGTATTGTAACTTTATTTATTTTTTTTGTAGGCAAAGTCTTACTCTTTAGTTCAGGCTGGCCTGGAACTTGTGACAATCCTCCTGCTTTAGCCTCTTTAGTGCTGCAGTTACATATATGAGCCACTGCATGAGGCTCCCAAAAGATATTTTTATTTTTTAGGCAGAGTTTCACTATACAATTGTAGCTGACCTCAGACTCAGAGATACTGCCTCTGCCTCTCGGGTGCTGGGGTTAAATCCATGTGCCTCCTTGTCTGTGTAGACCAGGCTGGCCTGAACTCACTGTGTAGTCCAGGCTGGCCTCCAACTCAGAGATCCGCCTGGCTCACCTGGATTTTTTGTGCATTTGTTTTTGAGGCTGTATTTCATGATCTTAGACTGACCTCTGACTTGACTTGTAAAGGAGAGGATGACCATAGACTCCTGGCCTCTGCTTTCACCCCCTAGATGCTGACGTTACAGTCACACGCTGCTACGCCTGGCTTCTGTTGGTGCCGGACTTGGAACTTACGTCCTCAGGCTCGCACACGAAGCTCTTCACCAGCTGGGCCTGCCCCACTGCCTTTTTAACCTTCAGTTTGTTTTGGGGACAGGACCGTGCTGTGTGGCTCTGGCTGCTCTCAGTCTCCCTGCCTCAGCTTCCTGAGGGCTGAGATTGTAGGTGTGTAGGCACACCCCAGAATCCTTTTCCCAAGATTTAAAAATGTTTCTTTTTCTTTTCCTTTTACTTTTTTTAAAAAGATTTGTTTATCATGTATAGTGTTCTGCCAACCAGAAGAGTGTTCATTATTATCTCATTATCAATGGCTGTGAACCACCATGTGGTTGCTGGGAATTGAACTCAGGACCTCTGGAAGAGCAGCCAGTGCTTTTAACCTCTGAGCCGTCTCTCCAGCTCAATTTAATATATTTCTGTGCTTTGAATTACTGTGTTCAGTGTTACCCTAGGACACCGTGTAAAACATTCAATGCTTTTTCAACCTGCATGTCATAGTTTTTCTTCTTAGGAGAATGGCAATAGGTTGTGGTATACTTTCGGAGGTCAGAGGACGACTTAGTGGTAGTTGGTTCTCTTCTTTCGCCATGTCGGTTTCAGGGATTGAACCTCAAGAGTCAGGCTTGGTGACAGCATCTTCACCTTCTGAGCCATATTTCGAGCACCTAGGTTAGTATTGCCTTTTGCTTTTAGCTACTTTCATTTGCTTTGTGTGGTTACGTGTACCTCATTGCAAGGTTGGAGGTCAGAATCTGCATGGACTGACTCTTCTGCTGTGTGGGATTCAGGCTAGAACTCGAGGGGTCAGACTTGGCAGCTGGGCCTTGACCCTTGATTTCACTTCTTGATATAACTGCACATCTGATTTTGACTCCGTCAGTGTTTGATCGTGCCCTGGGGTCCCAGGACTGAGGTGCCCTCGGGCCACATGGCTCTCAAGCGCTTTGTAGACTGCTGCAGCATTAGCTGCATTGGCTTTCTGTGCCCTTTCTAAGGTGTGGGACACAAGTGACACACTCATGGTTTTGCTCCGAGGAACCCTTTCTAGGGGTTGGGCATTGTCGTCTGGGGACCGTGCTTTGGAGAGGCTCAGGCCCAACACAGAAAAGAGCCTTTCTCTGGTGAGGTTTGGTGAGGAACCAAAGCAAGACCTAGTGACACAGACTGGTAAACCAGTCCAGCTACCGCAGACGCAAAGGCAGGAAGATCAGAAGTTGAAGGCTCACTTCAACTGTAGAGGCAGTTCAAGGCCAGCCTGCAGACCAGTGAGATGCTGTCTCAAAAGAGGTGATGTGATAATATAGTTCCACAGCAGAATAATTGACTGGCTTGTGCCAAACCCTGGGTTCAATCTCCAGTATTTCTCCCCCCATCCCCCAAAAATAAGTTTCGCTCAGATTGCTAGATTTTTTCTGAATGGAAAAGGCTTTTGGAACCATCTGTAGTGTCGCACACCTTTAATTCTAGCACTGCTGCGGCAGAGGTGGGCAGATCTCTTTGAGTTTGAGGTCAGCCTGGTCTACATAGCAAGTTTCAGGCCAACCAGGACTACAAGCTAGGCTAGGGACTGGGAATGAGTTACAGAGGAAGGGCTCCTGCTGCCAACACTGACAACCTGAGTTCAATCCCAGGACCACATGGTAGAACTGACTCCTGGGTGCTACTGCGGCCAGCTGTGGCACCAGCACATCCAAACATAACATGCATACAAAATAAGTAAAATATAGTCATTTAAAAGGCTACCAGATTTTGTTAAAACCCTCTGAGATGACACCGTGGATAAAGGTTCCTGCCACAAAGTCTGATGACCTGAATTTATTCCTTGGAATCTACATGGTGGAAGAAGAGAGAACTTGCTCCTGAAAGTTGTCCTCTGGCGGCCTCAAGTGCATCATGGTACACACAAAATAAGTAAAACGTAACTGAGAGACAAAACCCTGAGATGGAGCCAGCAAGATGGCTCTGTGGATAAAAGCATTTGCTGGCTAAACCTGGAGACTTGAGTTTGATCTCCAAAACCATGTAAAAGGAAGGAGAGAATTGTGTTCACAAAGTTGTTCTCTGACCACACATGCACAGTAAATTGAAAACACTCAGATACCTCAGTTGCACGATGTCTTCATCTAGTGTTATGGTCTCATGTCTATCCCGGAAGCATTTATTGAGCACCATCACTTGCCAGACAGCAGGCCAGTTTGGGGAGGGGCAGCTTGAATGAGTCACCACTGTCTGAAAGGCACAGAGATGGTGTGAGATAGGTAAAGAGCAAAGCAGCAAAGCTGGGGGGGGGGCAGAAAGAGAAAGTGCTGTGTTGTAAGGAGCCACTTGTTGGTTCCTGGCTGCTCAGCCCCGAAATAATCTCATAGAAACTGTATCATAAATCACTGCTTGGCCCATTTGCTCTAACTTCTTATTGGCTAGCTTTTATATCTTAATTTAACCCATTTCCATTAATCTGTGTATCGCCACGTGGTTGTGGCTTACAGGCAAGGTTCTACATGGCTACGTGGCTTTTCTCTGACTCTGCCCTCTTTCTCCCAGCATTCCGTTTAGTTTTCCCCACCTAGCTCTGTTCCCCTATAGCTCTGCTATAGGCCCAAAGCAGTTCCTTTATTAATCAATGATATTCACAGCATACAGAGGGGATCCCACATCAGTACTGGTAGGGCAGAGCTGGTAGGGCAAGATGCATGGCTACAAGCTCCTGTTGGCCTCTGCAGTCGGAAGATTGAAAGCTTTTATGTATGTTCTGTTTGCATGTGGTATGGAATTTTGCTTAATTTAAAATCCATACTTAACCTTTTGATAAGATTCTTAGCCGGGCAGTGGTGGTGCACGCCTTTAATCCCAGCACTAGGGAGGCAGAGGCAGGTGGATCTCTGTGAGTTCGAGGCCAGCCTGGTCTACAAGAGCTAGTTCCAGGACAGGCTCCAAAGCTACAGAGAAACCCTGTCTCAAAAAACAACAACAACAAAAAAGATTCTTAAGCCAAGCATGATGGATGCACATGTAATGCTAGTAGGACTTGGGAGTGGAGGCAGGTAGATCAAGGGCATCTTTGGTTACAGAACTAGCTCAAGGCCAGCCTGGGCTATGTAAAACCCCGTCTTCACCCCTCAAAATAATAATTAGCCTCCCTTTTAATGGTTCTGTAAATATTTCCTGTGTGTGTTTTCCAAAATCTGTTAGAATTTTGTGAGACTGAGGGCTTGTCAGCACACGTCACGTACCTGTTGGAGAAGACAGTGAGCAAACAGACTGACTTGAGTACTCGTGAGCAAGTGTGCTCAGATGGGAGGCGAGACAGATGTTTAAAGTGTCCAGTCGGCTTACGTTTGCTGAATAAGAGATGAGGGAGTGCATGTTGAGGATGGAACTAGTAACTAGCAGCCCTCTCGCCTGGGAGAGACCACAGTGAGCACAAAGGCTGGAGAAAGACAAGCCTTCCACAGAAGCCTGAGGAGCTGCTGCTGTAGCTGCAGCAGAGAGGAGCCACAGTGGGGCAGACCCCGCTGTACAGGGCGGTCAGTGGTGGCTTCGTATAAGGAAATGACGGTGTCTTGTCCGTGGAGAACAGGCAGGTCCCCAGCAGTCATGAGTGAGGTGATGAGATGGCAAGAAGACCGGCCTGAGATGAAAGAGCCTGGGGATGACAGAGACTGGAGTGGGAAGTGTTGGAGTGCCTGAGGCCTGTTGGCAGGTGTCTAGGAGGAAGGCTGTTGGCGTGGAAATTGAAGGTCAGTTTATTGGGGGCCATGGCTCCTGTGGAGGCCCTTGAGCAGTGGGGCCTATCAAGAGCTCAAGGAATGAATTCAGGGGCCAGATTGAGTTTGGAGGCAGGAGTTGAAGGGGCAGGGACATGGAAGTGACCATCTCATCTGATGGTCAGGGACTCAGGTACAGCATGTCCTGATGTGGATTACCTGGTGGAAGGCACAAATAGAGCTCCTGCACGAATGACCTTTTAGGATTGTAACTGCTGAGCTGGAGAGGGTATAGGTCAGGAGGGGCTTGTTTTGGTATTTGGAAGATGCTACATTGCACTGAGGAAGGGGGTACCACAGCAAGGTAGTCATGCACCAGGCATCATCTCCACAGAACTCTCAGGGCTCACTCCTTCTGTAGAGTATTGTGCCCCCTGCCGTACTGGACCGAGGGAAAGTGTTCAGCTCACAGCAAAATGTTGTGGAATGAACAGACTGCACACACATGCGCACTTCACACACTGACCCATCTCAGCTCTTGCAGCTAGTCTGCTGCAGCAAGAGGATGCCTCTGGTCTTTTGGTTCTCATTGGTGACAGCATGGGCGCACTCTGATCTGCCCTGGGGTGCCTGGTGGCTGCAGTGGAACTCGGTAGAGAAATGTTTCCATGGCACGCGCAACTGTCATAAACGCTCTGCACGCTTTTCTTTACTAGTCAGTCCTGGGTGTGTGGTGGTGGGACGTGTCTCCCTTTGTAGCCCAGACAAGTGCCACCAAGCCTGTCTTCTCCTTTTTGGTGCTGAATGAAACCCAGGGTTTCACACAGCTGTATGACACTGTTTCCTGAACTATATGTGCCCTCAGTCCACTTTCTACTTTTTAAATATTTTGAGATGGGCTAAGTTGCCCAGCTAACCCTTGAACTTGCCAAGCCTTCAGCCTCAGTCTCCTGAGCACATGGGGTTGCAGTCCTGTATTGCCACAGCAGCTTCCATTTTATCAAGTGCGTATCTGAAGCTTGTCAAGTCCAGGATGAGGGCGTGGAAGTATTGCCCCTTGGGTAACCTGGGAGTGATGCCATGCACAGCACTGTGCACACCGCATGCCTCCCACCACCTCTCCACCATGGTGTACACAACCTGCTGACTCAGTTTAATACCTGCCAGGCCTGCAGGGAGTCAGTGGCAGGTGATTGTCACTTCCTCTTCTCCTGGCAGACACCCATCCTGAGCCATGGTAGAAGCAGTCCAAAGCTGGGCCATGCCTGCTGGCTCATCCTGATGCTGGCCAGAGACTTGGTTTCCCTTTTCTCTGCTTCTCCTCAGAGCCACGTGCAGCTCCCCACATATTATCCTTAAGGGGTGGCCCAGTCATTGGGGCTCCCATACCTGTTACTTCAGAGCCTGCCAGCATCCGTGGTTAGGAAGGCTGCTCAGTGGTAGATCCTGTTTCTCACTGTTTCCTCCCGTTGACTGCAATTGAATGTTGGTGTTCTTTTTGCACCGAGATTCTGTGTTCTTTCCTGCTTCCCATGTTGTCTGGCATGTGCTAGACACAGGGTTGCCACACTGAGTGAGAGTGGGTGCCCATTGTGTTGTTGATTGTTCTTGAGACCAAGTCTTGTTAATGTAGCCATGGCTGACTGGAACTTGCTATATAGACCAGACTGACCTTAAACTCAGAGAGCCTCCTGCCTCTGCTTCTAGAGTGCTTGACTAAAGGTGTGCGCCACCACACCCAGCATGCTGTTGGTAGTTTACGTGAAAGGATCCTGTTTATAGACAGGGTCTTGAGTAGTCTAGGGAGCTTCAACTCCCTATATGCTGAGGAGGACTTTGGACTTCTGGTCCTACTGTACCAGCCTCCAGAGTACTCGGATGCAGGCATTAACAACTTCACTCAGCTGTACAGAGGTGAAGAGCCTAGACAGCTTTCCCCTGTAGCCCATGAGGGGTTGGCACACACTGCGTGCACTTGTTAAGCACAAGAGTTCAATGCATCCTCAGAGAGGCTAAATGGCTGTCCTGTGACCCTAACTCCTGATTTCAGCTGTCACTGTTCCCCCAAAACTTTTAATCAAAATTTTAATGTGAATTAAAACTTGTTTAGAAAATAAGTTGTAGCAAGACATGATGACACACGTTGTTGATCCCAACAGAGGCAGACAGATCTTTGTGAGTTCAAGGCCAGCTTGGTCTACATAGTTCCTGGACAGCCAGGACTATGTAGGGAGACCCTGTCGCACGCACACACACAAAAAGAATTGGGGGAGGGGAATGAATTGGAAAGTAACATGCTAGCCAGAGACAATGGTGCAGACCTGTCATCGCAGCTGCTCTGGCTGCCGAGGCTGGAGGATCGAAATCATCCTCAGCTTTGTGGTGAGTTTGAGATCAGCCTGAGTTACAGGAGACTGTCTCAAAAGAAAAGATACTTTGGGGGGCTGGAGAGATGGCTCAGTGGTTAAGAGCACTGGCTGCTCTTCCAGAGGTCCTGAGTTCGATTCCCAGCAACCACATGGTGGCCCACAACCATCTGTAATGAGATCTGGCGCCCTCTTCTGGAGAGCGGGCATACATGGAGGCAGAATGTTGTATACATAATAAATAAATCTTAAAAAATTAAAAAAAAAAGATACTTTGGACTCGGTTGGTGGGGGGGGGATACCAAGGGCTGGTGGAGTACTTGAGGTATATGTGCATGGGCATGTGTGCCATGGCATGAGTGCAGAGGTCATGGGACAACTTGGGAGTCGGTTCCCTCCTTCCACCACATGGCTTCCAGGGGTAGGTCAGATGGTCAGGCTTGGTGGCAGCCACCTTTACATGCTGAGCCAGCTCACTGGTCCCCAGCCCGACAGAAGAAAACAGATTACTGAGATCAAGTGTCCTAGAACTGAGTCCCCGGAGAAGGTGAAGGAGTCTGTCTTAGGGCTGTCTAAAGGACGTCGTCTATAGAGACTAAGAAGTGCAAAGGCCGGGTGGTGGGACCTTGCTAGGAGTGCCGTGGGTGCACACGCTTGCACATGAGCCCACACATACCATATTTTCAGCTAAGGCGGCTGAGGCAGGAAGGTAATATAGATCTGGGCCAAGGCTTGGAAGGAGGGAATCACGGCAGCCATTGTATCCACAGATGCCTCTGCTAACATCATCCCAGTCTGTAACTTTCCTGGCTTTCTTGAGTTAGCTCCCACCATCTGAACTGCTGGAACCAGACACCCAAACAGATTTTATTTCTCTCTCTCTCTCTCTCTCTCTCTCTCTCTCTCTGGAAATCCAGAGTCAAGCCCTCTGATATCTTCTGAGGCCCCTCCCTTTTGCTTGCTGGTTGATTCCTGCTTCCTGTGTCCCTATGACCTTTCTGTATCCTAATGTCCTCTTAAGGAGTCTGTAATTTGGTTTAGGGTCCCAAGCTGCCTCCTTCTTAGTTCAGGAGGAACAGGAGTTAGTCCATGGATCCATGACTGTCTTACCTTTACCTTGGTAGGGTTGAAACCCAGGGCCTCATGACCACTAGGCAGGAACTGTTGCTGAGTTGGGCCTGGCCCATACGTACACTCATAGACTGTGCACTAGTAAAGCCCTTCAGATAGGGTGGTCATGGCCGTGATAGGGTGACCATGGCCATCTAGCAGCGTAATGGTGCTCTTTGGTCACTCGTTTCTGCTCTTGTAGACTTTGGTGACAGCAAGGAGTGATATGCAGTCGTTTGTACAGCCAAGTTTGTATTATTATTAGACATTTAAGTTTAGGGCTGATTTAAATTTAATTTTGGAGGCTCACAACTGGCTGTAACTCCAGCTCCAGGGGATCTCTCTTCTGGTCTCTGTGGATACCACACTCACATGCACAAATACACTTTACCTATGTGGGGTTTTGGGGGGGGGGGCTTGGTTTTGTCTTTGTTTTTTGGTTTGGTTTTTCGAGACAGGGGCTTTCTTTATATCCTTGACTGCCCTGGAACATGATCTGTAGGCCAGGCTGGCCTCAAACTCAGAGATCTGCCTGCCTCTGCCTCCCAGTGCTGGAATTAAAGGTGTGCACCACCACCACCCAGCTATATGTGATTATTAAAAAAGAAATTAAGCATGATTTTTTTAAGAAAAGGAACTTTACTGTTACTGTAAATAGAAGATAAGATAATGTTATTTGCCTTAAGTAAATTCTGTAGTGCTGGAGAAAGAAGCGGGCAGCTGTCTGCTGGGCCATGCTCTGCCACTGAGCTACTGCATCCCTGCAGTAAGAAGTCACTCTCGCCAGGAGGTGGTGGCACACTCCTTTAATCCCAGCACTCAGGAGGCAGAGGCAGGTGGATCTCTGAGTTTGAGGACAGCCAAGGCTACACAAAGAAACTCTGCTTCCAAAAAAAAGTCACTCTCATTTTAGTGAGAATGGAATCCAGGTCCTTTCAGTTGCTAGGCCCAGTACTGCTCCTAGCCCATAAGTCACAGTAATTGTGGCTCTGGAGGGTGAAGCATTCCATCATTGCTTAAGTCGTCTCATGGTCCATGAGCTTTTGTTTTTTTTGTTTTTTTAGAATTCTATATAACATGTTTATTTGCATATCAGTAATTTGGGCTATTACACAGAGAAACCCTGTCTCAAAACAAACCCAAACAAAACAATTAAAAGAAACAAAAAAAAAAATCTTTAGATAACACAGAATCACACCCAAATCCTGTGCGAGGTACTGATAGTTGTTAACTCAATGGCTGCAGGGACAAATGGCAGACCCAAAATTAAAGGAGGGGTTCGTGTATAGAAATTAAGATAGATCTCTGTTTCTAAAAACAAAGCCCCCCAGTTTCCTGCCCCCGTACCCTATCTGACAACCTCTGGGGACATGTGTCCTCTATCACAGTAACTGTCACAGGATTGGTTTGCTTGTTATTTACCTATTTATCTTCCCTGGATCATCTACATCCTTCTTGGGGCCAAGAGAGTTGACCTCTCTTTCTTAAACACCACAGGCCACCTGACAGAACACCTGTCTGCTTGAACCATGCCCTCCTCGCTACATGGCCACTGGTCCTTTTCGGCACCACCACCCCCCCCATAGAGCCGTTTCCTCTGCTGGGTTGGCATCTGCACTCCGCTCCTTGGCACTTAGAAATATCAGAACTTATTATGTCTGTCCCATGCCTCCCCGGGGTGGTGGGCTCCAGGAAAACAGGCACCCCTCTCTGCCTGTCTCCCAGAGCCTGGGGCATGGCTGCCACAATGGCAGGTGAGCTATTGCTGGCCTGTGCTTTGCACATGAGGAAGCTCAGGACGCACCAGGGGCTCTCTCTTCTGGTCTCCTCAGCCTTTCCTCACTGTGCTACATGGTGAGTGCTGGAGTCTGGTAGGTGAGGGGCTCAGTGTTCAAAGAGAACCTGTGGCTTGTGTAGATCTTAAGGGTTTTTCCTCCCTCAGGGAAAGTTCAGGGGAGTCCAGGAGTGAGCTGTCAGCTGCCATCGCTGGCAGTTTGTATCCCCAGTTTGAGCTTTGTACAAGACACCTTGCTTGACCTTGACGTGGTTCAAGGCTCAGCTCAGGTGGCTAGAATGACCTGGAGTGTTTCTGTGTCGCCTTCATGGACAGCTTGCTGAGCTTTGGGACTAAAAATTTAGTCAGGACCAGCTGCTCTTGTGGCATTTATTTACAAATGAGGAGAGGGGCCCGGCTTCCCAATTGGGAACGCCTTGAGAGCCTGCCCTTGGCACCTCTGCTGACAGCCACTTGTAGAGAAAGCATTTCTTGGGGTACAATGCTTGTGCCTCTAAGGCCACATGAGTCATCCCAGCTAGGAGCATCTCCAAGTCTCTGCAGCCTCCAAAATGTGTCATGCTGGGTCCAGGTGAAAGTGCTGTGTTCAGGCCACAGTTTGCATTCGGTGTCGCCTGTCCTCTCAGCCAGCTCTCGGACCTGAAGGAAGCAACATCTAGACTGGGAGTTGGGAGGTGGTGTGTGGAAGAGCTGGGGTGACTGAGCACCCCTCTGGCTCCCCAGGGCTCAATGTGTGCTGCAGGTGAGACCTCTGGGCGCTGCGTGCATGCTGCCCTTGTGTTCAGACAGCGGCGATGAGCAGCCTGCTCTAGGCTTACAACTTCCCCTGGACTTGCTAGCATCTTGAATTTCTTTCCATTTGTTTTAGGAGTAAAAGTCCCTCGAAATTTCCGACTGTTGGAAGAGCTGGAAGAAGGCCAGAAAGGAGTAGGCGACGGCACAGTTAGCTGGGGTCTAGAGGACGACGAAGACATGACACTTACAAGATGGACAGGGATGATAATTGGGCCTCCAAGAGTAAGCACCGAGCCGTGACTATAACTGTTTTTGTCTTAAGTTCACTGTGCCTCCTTTTAAAGCAATGGTAGCCTTTTGGGCAAACGCTCACCAGCAATGTTTTCTGAAATGTGGCTGTTCTTTCTCTGGCCAGTTTCAGTTTATACATTTGAGCCCCTCTGGTGAGGTCTAACCCTCTTGGGTGAGTCAATCCTGTACAGTCTGTAGTATGAATTTACATGACAGTGTAGACCTTTGAGCTGGTGCGTCTCAGGCTGAACAAGCTCAGAGCACCTGGGCTGCCAGCACACTCCTGAGGCTGCAGCCACCACTGCCCAGCTATGCTGTGCCTTTGTGTACTGCTCGTCAACTGAGCATAGGTTCTGTTTCCGCCTGTCAGCGCTGCTGGGTCCAAAGGTATTTTTAAAAGCTAGGACCTGTGAGAGCTCTGGTTTGTGAGGTCCTGGCCAGTTGTGTTTGAGTACATAGTTAGTCCTCCAGAAGTGTATTTAGTGCTCGCAAGGTTGTTGTCAGGTCCTCCTACATAACCACATTCCAGTTCATAGGTGGGGAAGCTGACCCAGGAGTGACGTCACCTGCCCTGGGTTTGTTTGCCAAGCTTGTGCTCCCTGCCTACTAGGCCACATGGACACTCTCCACTTGAGAAGTTGAGTTTTCATTGGTCAGCACTGGGGTTTACTTCTTGGTGCAGGAGAGAATCTGGCAGAAGGAAAGACCCTAGAATGGGACACTCCTGCAGATGAGCACTGGGAGGTGTGGCCTGAATGTGGCTAGACCTGTCTAGTGTTTGTGCCTAAGGGTGACAGCTTCCGTCCTTTTTAGCTTGAGCAAGGTGCTGCCTGTGCACTTTGGAGATGGGAGGAGTCCAGATGTAGGCCTCAGGCTCGTTAGCATTCAGAGACTTGAAGTTCCTTTTAGAGGATCATTGCACTTTACTGTTGCTTCCTACATCGTGTTCATGATTCTGATGCCGGGTACAGAGAATTAGTACAGTCTGATTGTACCCATTTCCCTTCTCCCTGTGACAGCAGCGCTCATATAGATGGCTTTGAAACCCTTTCTTTGCTGAGGGGATCCAGCCTCTAGAGAGTCCTTCTCCCCAGAGTATCTGCACATAACTCGGGGTCAAGCAGTTGCAACGGCTGTGAACCAGTTGTCAGGTTCCCAGGCTCAGAAGGCTGAGCGCAGAGCATGTGCGGCACTGAGCCACTGCTGCACTGGGTGTTGATTCCTGTTGAACTTGCCGTGGCTACAATTGCCTGAATCCCCGCATGTGGCAGTCGAGGCAGGAGGGTCAGTCACGGTAATCTTTACCATGTGGGGAATTTCAAGCCAGTCTGTATCCTTGATGCTGTCTCAAGAGACAGGTGGGCTGAAGATGGCTCAGAGGTCAGGAGCGCGCGTCACTCTTGCAGAGGACTCAGGTTCCATTCCTGGCACCCATGTGATGGCTCACAAATATCCATAACTCCAGCTCCAGGACCCACATAAATGTGAGCAAAATGAAAGGAACAGGCAGACAGAAATCTAAAACAGCCCGTAAACGGTATTGAAAATACTGTGTTGTGTTTAAATGCAGGCTAGGTGTGGTACAGTGCACACCCATAAACTAGGAGGGGAGGCACGGATGCTACAAGCTCAAGGCAGCTTGGGCTGCACGCCAAGGCCCTGTCTCTAACGAGCAGAAACTGGTGGATTCTCCTGAGACAGGTGTAGAACTGAGAGAGCTGCTACAGCACTGAGTGCCCTCCGTGTGCTACTGTGCGCGCCTGCCCTGCAGTCCAGGTGTTACAAGGCCACATTAGGACCTCACAAATGCTTGCTTAGCAAATCATGCATCGTGCCACTGAGCCACACCTCAAACATGCCTACACATCTTTTATTAAGACAGGGTCTTGAGCCAGGCGGTGGTGGCTCAGACCTGTAATCCCAGCTCTTGGAAGGTTGGGGCAGGAGGATCACTATTGGTTAGAGGCCAGCCTAGGCTACGTATCCAGGCTACGTATCCAGATCCTATCTCAAAAATAGAGCAGGATCTTGCTTTGCAGACTACACTGGCCTTAAACTTGGCATCTTCTTGCCCCAGCCTCCCAAATGCTGGGACCTAGAGCTTTGCACAGGGCAGGCTGGTGCTCTACCGCTGGGCTTTTCTGAGTTTGTGTGTTTGCACAGGGCAGGCTGGTGCTCCACCACTGGGCTTTTCTGAGTTTGTGTGTTTGGTGTCTGCAGATGCCCAAGGAAGTCAGAGGTATTGGATTCCCCTGGAGCTGGATTTAACAGGAAGCTATGATCTGCCAACAGAGAAGCTAGGAACCGAGTGGGTCCTCTGCAAGATCCGTATAAGCTCTTAATAGCTAAGCCGTCTCTCTGGCCCATAGTCCTTGATTTCTGAGATACAGGTGGACAATGTAGTGCAGGCTTTAGACTCAAGACTATTGCTCTGCTTCTGATGTACTGAGATTACATGTATGTCACCGTGCTTGGTTTAGAGTATGCTTCTAATATGTATAATCTTCAAGTTTTTCTCAGTGCCCTGATAAAATACCTGACAAAAGGAGTCTGTTGGTCACACAGGCAGGAGGAGAATGTTGAGAGCTCCGGTGCTCAGCCAGGGCCCTCCATGTGGTCTGGGGCCCCAGTCAGTGATGATGTTGCAATGTACAGAGTAGCCAGGCTTCAATGTGTATATGCACGCGCACACACGAATTAGTGAACAAATGGCATTCAGCTAACAAGACCACCACAGTATCTGTCACTTAACATGTTGGCGGTGACTTCTTCCCCCTCCCACCCTGAGCTGCAAGCAGAGCCCTGTAGCATCTGCAGTACTTTGTACCTTTGCACTGCCCGGAGGAACTTCATCCTGAGTGTGCCTGCTTAGTTTACCCACTCACTGGTGGTAGCATTGGGACTGACAGCAATGCCATGTGATGGAATTTTTTGGGTTATGTACCTAGGACTGGCATTGCCAGATTAGTGACAGCTGTTCATCTGAGGAGCTGCCTGTCCCACTGTTACTGACACTCTTTCCTGGTCCTTTCTTCTTCTTTTAATGTTTTATTCGAGACAGGGTATCTCTGTGTAGCCTGGTTGTTCTGGAACTCTGTAGACTGGGCTAGCTTGCCTCGAACTCACAGTTTCATTGTGCCTCTAGCGCCTAAGTGTTGGGAGTACATTGTGGGCATGCGCCATCCCTGCCAGCTGGGATGTATTTATACATGGCCTTGAACTCAGGGATCTGCCTGCTTCCACCTCCCTAGTGCTGGGGCTAAAGGTGTGCTTCCCCTCTACCCAGTCTATCTACCCAGTTGGTCTGTTCTCCTTTGTTGTTTATTCATTTTTTGAATTTTGTTTGTTTGCAGGGTTTTTTGTTTTGTTTTGTTTTTTGAGACAGGGTTTCTCTGTGTAGCTTGGAGCCTGTCATGGAACTCACTATATAGATCAGGCTGGCCTGGAATTCACAGAGATCTTCCTGCCTCTATCTCCTGAGTGCTGCTATTAAAGGCGTGCACTACTACCACCCAGGTTTTTTTTTTTAGTGTGTGGGTACTCTACATGTACAGCTGCAGGCCTGAAGAGGATCAGATCCTATTACAGATGGTAGTGAGCCACATGTGGTTGCTGGGAATTGAACTTGGAACCTCTCTCTGCAGCCCAGATTGGCCTGGGATTTAGAGCAATCCTTTTGCCTCAACCTCCCAAAAGCTGGGTCATTGTCATGAACTGCCACACCTGACATCCCAATAGTTTTGATTAAACTTGGTCCTCTAATGTTAAAAACAGAGTCATACAAGCAACTATTTTTAGGTTCCTGGTGTGGGTGTTCTGCTCTGTGATTGGCTCATAAGGCGTGTGCTCTGGAACTAAGAACCAACTTGGTGTTTTGAGTTGGGGTCTTATATAGTATAGGCTGATCTTGAACTCCTGAACTTCCTCATTCTACCTCCCAAGTGTTGGGGTTATGGATATGTACCGTAACCCCCACATAATCTCTGACATAATCAGTTTTTGGTTTTTTTTAAGATAGGCAGAGGCAGGTGGGTCTCTGAGTTTGAGGCTAGCCTGGTCTACAGAGTGTGAGTTCCAAGACAGCCAGGGTTACACGGAGACCCTGTCTCATAACATCTAAGATAGGGTCTCAGGTCTCAGTTGCTGCTAGCCTGGAACTGTGTCAGTTCAAATTGGCAGAGATGTGCCTGCCTCAACCTCCTGAGTGCTGAGATCCAAAGTGTGTGCAAGCAACTTTATTTAATTTTAGCATTTAGCTGTTTATGGGGCTGGAAAGAATGGCTCAGCAGCTAGAGTGCTTGCTGCTCCAGAGGATCAAGATTCCATCCCTGCTTCCATGCTGTGGTGGTCTTTTAACTGAATGCCATTCATTCACTAATTTGTGCATGCATGCATGTGTGTATCTACACTGAACTCTGGCTGCCAGGTATGGCAGCAAGTTCCTCCTCAGGCCTTTCTGGCTTCCGTGGGCATCACACACGCATACACAAACAAATTTATGTATATTCATAATAAAATCTTTACACATATTTACCTATATATGCATTACATGTACATGCATTACAGCGTGCATGGGGTCAGAGGCCACTCTGAAGTGTCTCTTACCCTGTGGATCCCAGGGAAGTGAGCTCAGGTGTAAAACGTCTTTACCTGCTGGATCAGCTCACTGGCCCTTGGCAGAGCATCTAAGTAGAATCCCTGAGGGACTCAGCTCTTTGTTTATTCATTTTAGTGTTGGGGACAGATGTTAGGGCCCCTGCATGCCAGGCAGGTGCTGTTTTTGAGAGACTTCCTCACCACACTGCCCAGGCTGCCCTTGAAAACTCTGTAGCCCTGGCAGGGCTGGAACATAAATCATCTGGCCTCAGCCCCCTGTACCTCGGTCACAGGCCTGAACTTCCTGGCCCAGGTTGCCTGTTTATTTTTGCTAGGTTGGTTGTTTTTTTGTATGTATGTATTCATTTGTTTGTTCTGTGTTAGATGAGAACCCCCTTGCACAGAGCTGTAGGTATACATGCAGGCGTACATGCAGGTGTACATCACTGCATTAATGAAGCATGTAGTTGTGTTGGTTGGGGTTTTCTGCTGTGGTGGAGATGGAACACAACACCCTGTACACTAACCAAACCATACCCCAGCTGCTTGGTTTTTAAGAGGGCCAGTAATGCATGTAGGTGCTTAGCCTGCATGTATGTCTGTGTACTATATGCATGTCTGGTGTCCACTGAGGGCATCAGATCCCCTGGAACTGGAGTTATAGGCAGTTTTGAACTGCCATATCGGTGCTGGAACTGAAGCACGGTTTTCTGCAAGAGGTAAAAGAGCAGTGCTTTTACCCGCTCCCCAGCTCCTTCGTTTATTTACTTACTTGTTTGTTTGTTTTTGAGACAAGGCCTTACTCTATAGCTCTTACCTGGAATTTTGCCCTTTGGCAATTTTGCCTTGGCTTCTCCTGGATGTCCCTGGGGGTTATGGCTCTTTATGGATTCTGTGCTGGGAGCTGAGAAACTAACCCTGCAGGCTTAGGGATACCTCAGAGATGTAAACCCACAAGCTGTGAGGGCACTCCTCCACCCAGACCCCCGGCCCTGCAGCTAGGTTTTGGTTGACTATGCTGGATAGATGGGTGGCAGTACTCCCTAGAGAGGGAAGGAAGGAGGGAGAGGGGAGAGGTTGAGAGGAGCAAGATCATGTCTGAGCACTGGCTTAGTTGGCTCGGCGTGAGAATGGTTTGCGTAGGTGGATGAGTGACCTGAAGACCTGGCTTCTCAGACATGTTCAGTGTTTTTAAAAAGACCCTGAGACCAGTAGATGTCACTGTTTGCATAGGAGCAACTGTTGTGCATGCAAGACTCCTAAGGAGGGGACACTGCCGTGTGAGAAGGGCTCATGAAAGAAGGGTGGCCCCTGGTCCAGGGCCCGGCTCCCATGGGGGAGGTCGTGGCAGTGTTGTCTTTAGGTGCAGTCAGAGTAGGGCTACCTGCTGTTTGAGCCCGGTCTCCAGCTGGACTGAATGTTCCTGGAGGGTGGGGCCTGTTGCCAGCCGTGCTTTATTGCTGAAAGTGAGAGTCGGTGGTGCTCGTGTAGGAGTTGGGCCTGCTGTGTCCTCATGACGGCGTGGGTTGCCTTTTTAGAGACCAGCAGACATCTTTTCCTCCTTCCGCCTTGGCAGACTTGCATAACAAGCACCTCTACCCACAGCTCTCAACAGTTGATGTTTTTGTTTATTTGAGACAGAGACATACATAGCCCAGATTGGCCTCAAAGTCCCTGTGTAGTTACAGATAACCTTGCTCTTGGGGTACAGGTCTGCACCACGACGCCCAGCCATAGCTGCCATTTCAGAGTTGATGCTGCCGCTGGTGATCCGGTGCGTCAGCTGCATGGCCTTCTCTCACTAGATGCTGGTGGCTTCTCATGTCAGCGTTACTACGAAATAGAAAGAAGGTTCTGTGGCCAGGTGGCACATGCTGTAGGAGAAGTGGCCTCGGGCTGGACTTGTTGATCCTTACACCTGAGCATCACTAGCTTCATAGTCCTTTGCTTGTTTCTCCAAGGTCAGGGTCCTCGGAGGTTAATGCAGAGCCTTGTGATCTCCCACCTGTCCACACAGGCACCGTCAAGCTGTGGTCCAAGGATAACAGTGTCTCAGAAGTTGTTACAAGTTGTACGTTTCTTAGCTCTTTGTAATTGATATGTCTGTACCCTTTTTTTTTTCCAGACAATTTATGAAAACCGAATATACAGCCTTAAAATAGAATGTGGGCCTAAATACCCAGAAGCACCCCCATCTGTAAGATTTGTAACAAAAGTCAATATGAGCGGCGTGAGTAGTTCAAATGGCGTGGTAAGTCCCCTCCTGCCCACGCTGCCCTGCTGAATTCGGGGCCGTGGGCGGTGGCGGGTGCTCTGCTGGCTTATCCTCTGCAGTTATCACAGTGTGTCTGCAGCATTGGGGCAGAGCTACTCCATTGTGTCTTGTCGCTCCTCCGAGCTCACTCCTGGAGTCCTGTACTGTCACTGATAAGAGTGTTGACGGAGATGCAGAAACTGAGGCAGAGGCTTGGTCTTTCCGACATCTTTACATGTGCCTTGACCACCGCCATGCGACGGCTTAATATTATTTATTTATTTTGTGGCATTGGTGTTTTGTCTGTTTGTCCTTGTTATGGTGTCGGGTCCCCAGCTACAGACAACTGTGAGCTGCCATGTGGGTGCTGGGAGTTAAACTCAGGTCTTCTTGAAGAGCAGCCAATGCTCTTAACTACTGATCCATCTCTTCAGCTTTTTCTTTTTTCTTTCTTTCTTTTTTTTTTTTTTTTTTTTGAGAGGATCCTATTCTGTAGCCATGTCAAACTTTGGAGCTCACTATGTAGCCCAGGCTGGCCTCTACCCATGGCAGTCAGTCCTCCTGCCCCCTCCCGAGTGTCTAACTGGGACCTTATTTTCTAAGTGCATTTTGACAACAGAATCTCAAATCCAGGCCTTACCCTGAGACTTAGGTGTATGAGAGCCCAGGGCCTTACACAGGCTAGGGAACTGCCATGGAGCCACACCCCAGCCATAACTCCTGAGTCTCTCCATTGCTTGCAACATGCCCAGCCTCTGTCCTTGAAGTCTTGAGAAGATGGGCCAGAGAAGTAGAAATGAACTGTCCTGTGTGCTGTGCTGTATTGGAGCCACCAACCCTGAGAGACCTGGCTGCTCTTGCGGCCACTCCCATCTTTATCAGCCCCACCCTGGGTGTATAGTGGAGAAAGCCAGGGTGTGGATGCCCAGGTGCTGATCCATCACCTGGATCAGTTTGACCAGGTTAAGTTTTCCCATGTTCCACAGTCTCTGCTTGTACTTCCTTGCTGGGTGGGACCCAGAAAAAGGAGGCAGGCTGGCTACAGGGCAGGGAGGGCGGCTTGGCATGGCCTCTGTGTTGATGGGGTCATGTGGGCTCAACATATCAACCTTGGGGAAAGCTTTGCTCTGGAGTCCAGGGTAATGTAGGTGTCCCCTCTTTGCAGGTGGACCCAAGGGCCACAGCAGTGCTGGCAAAGTGGCAGAATTCCCACAGCATCAAAGTCATCCTGCAGGAGCTTCGACGCTTGATGATGTCAAAAGAGAACATGAAGCTGCCACAGCCGCCAGAAGGACAGTGTTACAGCAATTAGTCACCAAGGCCCAGGCCTCCCCTCCCCAATCCAACCTAAGTCTTCATTTTCCACAGTAGTGAATTTTCTAGATTCATCTTGTAGACCTCAAAGTACTGGAGAGGAAGCTCCACTGAGACTTCAACCTGAGACACTGTTCTGATACTAATTTCTGTCCATTTGAAATACCTGAGTTGTGCTGTGTAACATCTTCTGTCGCGTGTAACCGCTGGCTGCCTAGTTGAACTTCTGGGATCAAGAAGGTGTATTGAAATCAGTTTCCTTTGGGAGCGGTGGGCACAGCTAACGCAACTGTGAACAGACACGTCACACAATCACCTGCTGCTGACACATGGCCTGGGTCTGCCTTTGCCCACCCCGCCCTCCTGCCACAGCTGTGTGGTGGCCCTTAGACTAGATGGGAAGGCTTCAGGTAGCAGCCGTGGGACTACTGCTGGGCTTGGGGTGCTTTGGCTGTACCCCTGCTTCCTTAAGTCTTAAGTGATGCCCCGTCCAAGCCATCGTCTCCCCCATTCCTCCACTCCCACCCTTGGCCAAAGCTTAGATTGTAACCCTCCCCTCCCTCTGAAATTGGCCGTGGGTGAGGAATTCAGGGCTTCCCGTCTCCCCACCTTTATCAAGGGGTGCTGCTTTTCCCCTCCTCCTCAACTCCCTTGTTGCCCATCACCACCCAACACTTCCTGTGGCCAGAAGCCATCAGAT
>PVIU01003695.1:0-139927 GCA_004026605.1 Ondatra zibethicus
ATCCTGTGTGTGACAATGTGAAGTTTAAATTGCTCATCCTCCATCTATGTTCCCTATAGTCAATGTCTTTGGTGATAGTTTCTGCTAGAGTTTTCTCACTGATTGCGGAGTAAAGACACAGGAACTCTGATGCCACAGGACTGTTTTATTACCCGTATAATGAGCAAATCATTATGTCTGTCAAGATTCACCTGGTGAGATGATCATAAATCACAATAAACAATTGCTTAGGAGATAATAAAGGGTCATAAATTTTAAATGTTGTTAATTATCCTACTTAAAGTACCAGACCTCTAGGGCTTTACTCTTCTTTGTAGTACTTATTACCACCTAACATTATGCTTTTGTTTTCTGTCTCCACTAGAAAGGGAATGCCTAGTTACTAATCATTCCTATTGCTTGGTTCAGAATGAACATCCAGTAAATACTGTTTACCAGGGACTATAGAGAGTATAAGAACTATTAATTAGTCTTTTCTGTCAAATAGTGTAAAAGTTTTATCATAAAGAATTCAAGGGACTAGAAAGATGGTTCAGAGGTTAAAAGCACTGGCTGTTCTTCCAGAGGTCCCGAGTTCAATTCCCAGCAACCATATGTTGGCTCACAGCCATCTGTAATGAAATATGGTGCTTTCTTCTGACATACATGCAGGTGGAACACTGTGTACATAATAAGTAAATAAAATTTTTAAAAAGTATTCAAATCTTTTTATCTTCCCACCTTATAAATCTTTTAATCATGAAACCACTGGCATTCTTTTTAAAACCTTCAGGCAAATACTTTAATAGCTTACCACACCACTGGGTAAGACTTTTGTTCATACCAAGGTCTGGCAGTATTCTAGAATTTGGGGGAGTTAAAAGGCCACAAAATGGCCATTTCCTTCTCGCAAATTCTTTTCAAACTAGCCAATCATGAAAGACTAAAAGGTGGGACCCCAGCCAATGGGGAAAAGACACAGCCATTCCTGACATTAGAATAAAAACCACATGCCCATCAAAATCCCAGCAAAATTCTTCAAAGACCTCGAAAGAATGGTACTCAACTTCATTTGGAAAAGCAAAAAACCTAGGATAGCCAAAAACAATCCCGTGCAATAAAAGAACTTCTGGAGACATCACAATCCGTGACTTCGAACTCTACTACAGAGCTACAGTACTGAAAACAGCCTAGTACTGGCATAAGAACAGACAGGAGGACCAATGAAACAGAATAGAACACCCGGATATCAATCCACACATCTTCGAACAGCTGATATTTGATAAAGAAGCAAAAAATATCAAATGGAAAAATGAAAGCATATTCAACAAGTGGTGCTGGCATAACTGGATATCAACATGTAGAAAAATGAAAATAGACCCATATCTATCACCATGTACAAAACTCAAATCCAAATGGATCAAAGACCTCAACATAAAGCCAGCCACATTGAACCTTATAGAAGAAAAAGTGGGAAGTACACTTGAACACATTGGCACAGGGAACCACTTCCTAAATAGAACCCCAGCAGCACAGACACTGAGAGAAACAATTAATAAATGGGACCTCCTGAAACTGAAAAGCTTCTGTAAAGCAAGGGACATGGTCAACAAGACAAAAAGACAGCCTACAGAAGGGGAAAAGATCTTCACTAACCCCACATCAGACAGAGGTCTGATCTTCAAAATGTATAAGAACTCAAGAAATTGGACACCAAAAGATCACATAATCCAATAAAAAAAATGGAGTACAGACCTAAACAGAGAACTCTCAACAGAGGAATCTAAAATGGCTGAAAGACACTTAAGGAAATGTTCAACATCCTTAGTCATCAGAGAAATGCAAATCAAAACAACTCTGAGATTCCATCTTACACCTGTAAAAATGGCCAAGATCAAAAACACTGATGACAACTTATGCTGGAGAGGTTGTGGGGAAAAGGGAACACTTCTGCATTGCTGATGGGAATGCAAGCTGGTATAACCCCTTAGGATATCAGTGTGGCGATTTCTCAGAAAATTAGGAAACAACCTTCCTCAAGACCCAGTAATACCACTTTTGGGTATATATCCAAAAGATGCTCAATCATGCCACAAGGACATGTACTCAACTATGTTCATAGCAGCTTTGTTTGTCATAGCCAGAACCTGGAAACAACCTAAATGCCCCTCAATCAAAGAACGGATAAGAAAAATGTTGTACATTTACACATTGGAGTACTACACAGCAGAAAAAAATAACGACAGCTTGAATTTTGCAGGAAAATGGATGGAGCTAGAAAACATTATTTTGAGTGAGGTAACCCAGACACAGAAAGACAATTATCACATGTACTCACTCATAGGTGGTTTTTAAACATAAAGCAAAGAAAGCCAGCCTACAAACCACAATCCCAGAGAATTTAGACAACAATGCAGACACTAAGAGAGACTTACATAGATATAATCTACATGGGAAGTAGAAAGTAAAAAAGACTTGATCTCCTGAGTAAATTGGGAGCATGGGGACCTTTGGGGAGGATTGAAGGGGGAAGGGGAGAGACAGGGAGGGGAGCAGAGAAAAATGTAGAGCTCAATAAATATCAAAAACAAAAAAAGAAAAAAACCACAGTGGTGGCACATGCCTTTAATCCCAGCAGAGGCAGGAGGATCTCTGTGAGTTCGAGGCCAGCCTGGTCTACAGAGAAAGTTCCAGAACTGGCTCCAGAGCTACTAGAAAATCCTGTCTCGAAAAACCGTAAATACATACATACATACATACCAAGAGAACTTCCTCTCCTGATGTGCTCCTTATCCTGGTTTAGCTTTTGGCACACCCTTTCTACAAAACCAAATTGCCTTACTGAACTAGTTTCACTTTGTTCATGTGTTCCTTACTGTAACACTGAAAGCATTCTTGGTTTGATTCTATCAATAGTATATGGAGAAATAAGTCTTGGACTGGAGAGATGGCTCAGGCGTTACAGAATAGGCTCACAACAAAAAACATAAGTGAAATAGTTCTACTACCCACTCAAACATTGTAGTAGCCTTCACAAAAACCCTTGGTAAGAGGAAGAGTAGCTTGTAAGTGTTCTGTTACACAAGTATAGCCTGAAGCTTGGGGAAAAAGACAAAACAAAAACAAAAAACAACAACAGCAACAAAACGATATTAAAAGGTCACAAGGACAACAGCAAAATACAAAAACTAGGAAAAAAAAAACTGACTAGATCTCACCAACCAGCAATAGCCGACTCAAGAAGCAGGTTGGCTGTAATCAATAATTGCCACATTTGTTAAGTATGCTTTTATGACAATCATATAAAGGTGTGGCTTTCAGTTGTGGTACTATTATCCTCTTTCAATTTTTCCTTTTCTTTCGAAGATGGGTCTCACTCTATAGCTCTGGCTGTTCTGTAACTTGCTATGTATACCATTGCCATTATTTTCTTTCCAAACCCCAAATCAAGAAACTCAGTCAATATACTAAAACTCTCAATAAAATTTTATTTACTAATACATTCATATCTAGTGCATGTATTTTAATAACAAAAGCAAAACACTGAAAATGTTCAGATGAATCCTTTCATCCCATAAATACAAAAGGTTTTTTGCTCCCAATCCTCAGAATTAATTCGAGGTAAATTTACACATGCAAAAACTCACAAAACCAGTGTCAAATCCCTTAAAGTTCACACAATGAATTAAAAGGAGGGGGTATCAAGTACATATCACATAGCTCAAGACATCCTGCCTAGCCACTGCCCCAACGTTAAGCAATTAACGAAAGTTTGATTAAATTGTACATCTTAGGGTTGGTAAACATCGTGCCAGCCACCACGACCGTACGATTAACCCAAACTTTACGTTCTCGGCGTAAAACGTGTTTTATGATGACTCTCAAACAGAATTAAAGTCCAACTTATATGTGAAAATTCATTGTGAAACCTAGATCCAAGAATGAAAGTAATTCCAGGCTCGCCTTGAACTCACAAAGTTTGCCTTTGCCTCCGGAGTTTAGGAATTAAAGACAGGCGCCACCACTCCCATCTCTCATTTTTAACAAGTGCGCAAGAAACGAAGAACTCCGCTGCCCAGCGCTAAAATGGCCGCCTCGGCTTCGAGCAGCTCACACCCAAAATTAACGCCGACTGTGACGTTTCCGACCACAAATCTCCATTGGTCCGGTCCCCAAGCCAAGCCCCCGCCTCCCCACTGCACCCGCCCTTCCGGCAGAGGTCTGCCCTCTGATTGGCTGTTTATACTATTTACCTTTTGTCCGGATGTTGCGTGACGCAGTGAGTCGCGCAGCCGCGGAGGAGCGGGCAGAGGGAGGTCGAGCGCTCTCAGGTTGGCTGTCCCGGAGGGGAGCCCCCGTGGTAGAGGGGACCGGAGCTGAGGTACTGCCCCGCGTGGCCTGAGAATCCCAGTCCCCAAGACGGGCTTCGTCACGGCGGGGTCTAGGCTGGCCTCTGCGGGCGGGGCAGGGAGACGCTACTGCCCCTCGCGGTACCTCTTCCTGGGCAGCGAGATGCTGAGTCAGCCCCTCGGGGACCTGGTGGCCCGGCTGGGGGTGCGGTGGGGCGCTTCGTGGACGCGGAGGCTGCGGGCTGGCGGTGAGGGGGAAGGACCAGGCGCTCGAGCATCCGTGCGCAAGGAAGCCTTAAGAAGGGCCGGCAGGAGTTGGTACAGAACTAGCCTAGGGGCCCGTTTCACCTAAATATATGGCAGATCACCGCCTTGGGCCCTTAAGCGACTTCTGGCCCGGTCAGTAGGCTGCAGGCTGGAAGAAGCAGCAGGTTGAGATGATGATGTAATGGCGTGAAAGTACTCGAAGGACCTTCGGGTTTTTTTTCCCCCCCGCAAGGTCAGATGCCTAGAGTTCTGTGCGCTTCAGAGTTCCTGTGGAAGGACTCCCGGGTATTGTGTTTCTTTTGATCGAAGGTTATGTAGTCATGGAATAAATTAACTTACTTTGAAGGTGTCTGTCGTACCTTAATAGTTGACTTATTTACTAGACATTTACATGGCCTGGCTTCTGTTGATGTCTTTTAGTTTTGTACAGATGGGCCTCCAATTCATCTTCTCCTTGGGAATGTTTTTCCTGTTTTGAAAAGTTTCACAGATTCTTTTAACTTATTAAACGGTGGTATAAATACCAGTCAACACTGCGACTGTAAATGTTAGAATTTGTAATTGTGCTAACGTAATAACACTCATTCTGTATTACATATATCTGGTCAAACTGGGATTTATATTATTGGGTGGCCCTTCCAGAATTGGATTTCTGGAGTTGGAAGAGGCAAGGGGAGGATTCAACATTAAGAATTAATGAGGCCACTGTTGTGATTTATTTTTTTCCTACAGAACTTTAATTTGTTTCATCTATTCTTTGACTATTCTGTTCCTTTCTCAGTTAACGTACATTTTTTTCCTTTTTAACTAGCGTTTCAGATCTGCTTAGTGAACCGGTATATCACCCACCATGCTGGCTGCAAGGCTTGTGTGTCTCCGGGCACTGCCTTCCAGGGTTTTCCAGCCCACTTTCACCAAGACCTCCCCACTCATAAAGAATTCCATCACGAAGAATCAATGGCTCTTAACACCCACCAGGGTAAAGAATGTTTTTTTCAATATGGGTTTCCACCCCATCCCGTTTGTTTGTTTGTTTGTTTGTTTGTTTGTTTGTTTTAGGATCTTTTGTTTTGTTGGTGGTGGTTAATCAGTGGGTTGTCTGTGAGATTCTCTGACTGTACATAGCTTTCTCTCTTTAGTGACTTACTAAATAAACCAATAGTAGAGTTTCTAGTGAACTTTCCCCCTATCAGTTAACATCATCCCAGTCTCCTTATCACAAATGAAAGAGAAATTTTATTTTTATACTTTATGTCTTGAAGTTTCTCACTCAGAAAACTTAGAGTAAACATTGGGGAATTAAGTTACATGGTACAACAAAAGGATTGTATATGGGGGCTGTAGTCAGATGCTAAAGAACCCAGAGATATTACCAGTTGGTCCAGCTGATTAGTTACTAAAGATGGTATTACAGTTTTGCTTAGATAAGGATAAAAATCTGTCAGGTTATCGAGAAAGGCTTATTTCCTTTGGCAATAGGCATTTTCCTTGGAGACAGGGTCACAATCTATAGAATTAGCTGATCTCAAAATAGTGATTTCACCTCCCATATGCTCGCAGGTGCTGAGATTGCAAGCCAACAAATAGATCTGTCTCCTAGTATTTAAATGAGTATAGATGCATGTTTCTAAGTGTGAACTACCTGAAGAGAATCTGCAGTAGTTAAAAGGGCATACTTTCCTCTTAAAATAACTTTTCCACCGCTGGTAAAGACCCAGCTAAATGATTGAGTGCTTTCCTACTGTTCTGAGGCTTCAGGTTTAACTCTCACTACCTGGGGAAAATTGTATAATCATTTCAAAGATGGAGCACAGGTCAAGCTATATCTAATCTTAGTTAAACTTTGGGGGAGGTTGGGGTGGGGGTGAGACAGAGTTTCTCCGTAACTTTGGAGCCTGCCCTGGAATTATCTCTAGACCAGGCTGGTCTCAAACTCACAGAGATCTGCCTCCTGAGTGCTGGAATTTAAAGTGTGTACCACCACCACCTGGCTTTGTTTTTGTTTTTTTGCTTCATTAACTTTTTTTACTGATTCTATATTAGTGTAAAAAGATCCTCTCTTTTATTGACATACTATTGATCTGAATGGTACATGCCTTTTTTTGTATATGTCAGGAATATGCTGCCAAGACAAGAGTTAGGATCCACCGTGGGAAAACTGGCCAAGAATTGAAAGAGGCAGCTTTGGAACCATCAATGGAAAAAATCTTTAAAAGTAGGTAGAAGTTCAGTATTTAACATGAAGCTGTTTGGTGTGTTTAAGAAGTCCATGAACAGCCTCCTGAAAATATATTCTAACATGTATATATGTATTTTCTGCAAGAAAGGTCACACTTCTATTCTTAGGAAATCTGATAACCCAAAAACGAGTGGTGCTTTGCATTGGGTTTGTTGTTGGCTGGTTATATTAAGATTACGGTTTTGTGGTAGTGGTATTATCATACTGTTATCTAAAGTGGTGAAACCTGTTCAGGAAGTTTGTTTCCGGTTATTTAGAATCTTCATCCAAGCATGTGTTTGTGACTGTCTCAAATTAAAAATAAATCACTGAACAGATTAGTAAAAGCATACCCATCCAAGAAGAGTTCAGGAGCTTCCCTAAGCCCTTTTAAGAGAACACTATCTTTTTTAATTTATATTTATTCATGTGTGTGTATGTGTGAGAATCCACCAGGTGTGTGCTGATGCCCACAGAAGCCAGAAGAAGACACCTTATGCCCTGGGACTAGAGTTCGGTGATTATATGCCGCCAGAAGTGGGTGCTTGGAACTGAACTTGGATCCTCTGGAAGAGGAGCAGCAAAGGGCTCTTAAGAGCCATATCTTTAGCCGCTAGTAAGGCATTATCTTAATGAAGTCACTTTGATTCATAGCTTGGATTTTTAACTTCAAAGTGTCTAAAACCAGATTGTTAATCTTCCCTAAACTATTTAAACCAAAGCACTGCTACTTACCAGTGTTGGAAATGTCACTTTATTATAGTTGAGGAGCCCTACTCGGTATCATGGAAAGCATTCCTTTTTGATAGAGACTTGACCACAGAGAACAAATCAGGACTTTCCAGGAATGTTCTTAGTGAACAAATTGAAGTTGAAGAAGCAAGATGTTCTTTATGAGCACCTGCCTGAGAGTTGTTAAATTTTCATTATTCTAAAGCAAGAGCATCTCTCCCTTTTTTGGGTACATAAATATTAATAGCATTTTTCTCTGTTGATTCTCTAGGCTCACATAAAGCTTCACTTTATAGACACAGTATAAAATGACTGATATCATTTTCTTTATTTTTTAAACATTCATCTGGGGTATGTTCTTGCTATGTAAACCCTGCTGGTCTTGTACTCATGATTTTTTTGTCTCAGCCTCCCACGTGTTTTAACAGTTATGTATACATCTATACCCAAATGCTCCTTTATTCTTTGAGGTCATTATTGTACATTTGTTTCTGGAATATCCTTTCCTTCTGGTCTAATGTTGAGAATTCTGTATTTCCCATGAGACTCCTGTAAAGAAACAGTTATGATCTGATCCCCTCCTGGATATTTTGAATAATTGCCCCAGCACTTTAGTTTAGTTGAAATGTGCTGACTTAGCCTGTGTTTGCTGCTGTGCTTGCAGTTGATCAGATGGGAAGGTGGTTTGTTGCTGGAGGAGCAGCTGTTGGTCTTGGAGCGCTGTGCTACTATGGCTTAGGAATGTCTAATGAGATTGGAGCTATCGAAAAGGCTGTGTAAGTAAACTATCCCCAACCAACCAAAATCCTTCCTTCAAATAAAGGTTCCCATTCTTCCCACTCTTGAGTCTCTAGTCACTTTTGGAATGCCTTGTCTGGTTTTCATTTGTGAATATGCATGAATATAAATAGTCCCTTTTGTTCATTTGTCATAGATTTATTCAAGCCTAAGTAAGCATCTTTTATCAAGGTTATGTATTCAAAGAGAAAATGTATTGCTTTTTATGTGGATCAAATGTATGTTTCTGTCATTTAATCTTCTATAGTTCCAAGATGTACTTAATTATTTACATCATACCTGGGTGTGGTCATGTACACCTTAGGAGGTAGAATCCAGAACAGCCTGGTCTACGGTCTGTTCCAGGATAATCAGGGCTACACAGAGAAACTCTTGAAAAACCAAAAACAATAATCATAGTTATTATTTCCATCACAATTAGATTGAGAACATTAAAGTGATTTATTCCAGAGTTTTTTGTATCTAACATGATTTAATCAGAATTTTCACCTTGTCCTGTTTCTTACAGAATTTGGCCTCAGTATGTGAAGGATAGAATTCGTTCTACTTACATGTACTTATCAGGAAGTATTGGCTTAACAGCTTTGTCTGCCTTGGCAGTAGCCAGAACACCTGCTCTCATGAACTTCATGATGAGAGGCTCTTGGATGGTAGGTTAGCTACTTGCTATCTCTGTGGGGAAGGTGGTGCTGGGTGATGGGTTATTTTGTTGCTTTTTGGTGTGAAGATCAGATTTCATGGAGTAGGCCATTAATATTTCAGTGGTAAGGAAATTGCCTAGAATCTGTTGAACTGTAGGTTCAGTTTTTAATACAGGAAAGAAAAATGATTTGCTAAAATATAGATTGTGGGAAAGGAAGAGGACATTAAAATGGAAAAATGCTGTATTACTCTTTATCAAATATGTGTTTTAATTGGATCAAAGGAGTCAAAAACTAAACTTAGAAACTGATAGCAAAGAACTTCTATTTTGTACCCCTTGCTAAAACATGAAGTAAATGTGCCTGGTGACGCCTGTAATCCTAGCATTTGGGAGGCAGAGGCAGGCAGATGTCTGAGTTCCAGGCCAGCCTGGTCTACAAAAGGTTCTAGGATAGCCAGGTTTACAGAGAAACCCTGTCTTGGAAAAACAAACAGGTAAAGTAAATGTAGATCCATCTTGCAGATGAAGTTTTCTGCACTGTTAGAGGAAATTAGTTAACATAGTGCTGCGGCCACTCCTGAGCTGCCTGCCTGAACACGGGCACTTTGTTCAGCGCATATTTCCTTTTTCTTTTGGTTTTATTTGTTTGTTTTGTTTTGAGACAGGGTTTCTCTGTGTAGCCTTGGCTGTCCTAGAACTTGCTCTGTAGACCAGGCTGGCCTCAAACTCACAGAGATCCACCTGCCTCTGCCTCCCAAATACTGGGATCAAAGGTGTGTGTCACCACCACCCAACAACATGAATGAGTATTTCTTAAGCACTTGCTGTTTTGCTTGCTAGCACTGTATGTTTTCAGGTATGGGTTCTGTTCCTGCTATGTGGTGGGGGAGATCTAGAGTGTATTATACAGTAAGAAATAGAAAGTTGAAAGTGAAGTAAAAAGTCAGCTGAAAGACAGTCTCGGACCATCAGGGCAGTTCTGTGGAAGACTTGGTTCTTTCTTGTATTTTATTTATGTGCATTGGTGTTTTGCCTGCATGTATATGCTGGGTCTCATGGAACTGTAGTTATAGACAGTTGTGTGCCACCATGTGGGTGCTGGGAATTGAACCTGGATCCTCTGGGAGAGCAGCCATCTTTCCAGCCTCCAAGACTTAGTTCTTCTGCTAGGTAACATGTTTTCTTTCAGAAGAGGACAAGGCCAGTCCAGCAGAACAAAGAAGAGCTAGGAAAGCTAGGAAGACCCTATTGGGGAAAAGTGGTTTACAGTCCCATCCGAGTGAAATCTCAAGTGGGAAAGGACATGGTGAGAAATGTGTGCTATCCTTGATTTCCAAGCTGAGGCAAAAAGTACCTAACAGAGACCACTGTACAGACTAGATGGCAGAAAACACTTCTGTTCAAGTGTTAGAACGAATGTGGACTGGGCAGTAGTGGCGCATGTCCTTAATCCCAGCACTCGGGAGGCAGAGGCAGTGGATCTCTGTGAGTTCAAGACCTGCCTGGTCTACCAAGTGAGTTCAAGGACAGCCCAGGCTACACGGAGAAACCCTATCTCAAAAAACCAAAAAAAAAAAAAAAAAGAACAACTAATGTGGGAGACACAAAGCAGGTGCACCAGCTATGCCTGTGGGACCGGGCAAGGCAGGAGATGGGAGTTAAACACAGCTGTTTCCCTAGTTGGGAAGCCAAAGCTATAAGTTTGGAATCCATGATATTTCCTACATTCTGTATTCCAAGAGAACTTGCTGTGGTAGTATAGAAACCATACTTACCAGGTAAATATTCAGACTCATAGCCTAAAGGTTCATGGCAAAGAATAAGTGAAGGTGAGCTCTCACTAGGAAAGTCAATTTGAATCTAGGAAAATAATTTAAAATGATGCTTAGCATAATAAACAGCAGTATTCTGAAAGATTAAAATGTACAGAAAAATACAATGCCAAAGAAGATATGTGTTTAGACCATACCCTCTGCAGCAAAATGTCACTGTCTTCTGCTACTGAGAATATTTAAGAGAAATAGTTGAGAAAGTTAGGTAGATGTTTCAGAAAGGAGGGAGAAGCCTTTTGGAGGTGGTGCAGATACATAGGCAGGAAAGCATAGTTTTTCTCAAGTGCCTTTGGAACAAGAGACATCTGCCACTATTGAGAAAAGTGCCTACTAG
Source organism: Ondatra zibethicus (assembly GCA_004026605.1). NCBI lineage: Eukaryota > Metazoa > Chordata > Mammalia > Rodentia > Cricetidae > Ondatra > Ondatra zibethicus. Next base: position 11,153 of record PVIU01003695.1, read on the forward strand.
TAAGTCACTCAGGTAGCAAGGAAGGGGTGTATATCGTGCATCTAGAGGTCAGAGGACCTTTGTGGAATTGGTTCTCTCTCTTACACATCTTTGGATTCTGAGGATGTTACTCAGGTCCTCAGGCTTCTATTTGGGACTCAGCTAGTAACTTAACCTGCTGATTCATCTTGCTGCCCTGCCTGTAAGCTTTTTGTTTGTTGGCTTGGTTTGGTTTTTTGGCTTTTGTTTTTGTTTGAGTCAGGGTCTTCCTATCAGCCCTGACTGTTCTAGACCTCAATAGACAAGGCTAGCATTGGCTTTCTTGAGACAGGGTCTCTTAGTTAGCCTTGGCTGTCCTAGAACATAGTACATAGACTAGCAGGTCTTGAATTCAGAGCTCTACCTGTCTCCCAAGTGCTGGAATTAAAGGTGTGTACCATCATTCTCTCTTAAAGGCACAGTAAACATAATTAAGGAATTATGAACTTGGAAGCATTTTTTTCAGTTCTACCAGTTCAGTATCACTAAAATGTAGAATGTGGAAAAGTAAAAGCAAAAGAATGAGGATTTTTAAAGAAAAATACATAGTTGAGATAAACAACTAGAAATTTCCATGAACAAAGGATTTGTGGAGCAGTTTGTAGTAACTGTTTCTCCATTAGAAAACAATGCGGTAGAATCCAGTGTTTCAGCATTGATTTTTCTTATCCTCCACAGAAAGAGCTGGTTTTATTTTTCTATGCTTTACATCAGGTTGAAAATTATGTCTGTGGCAGTAGAGGGCACTCTTGCTAAACTGATCTTACTAAAGCTGAATGAACCAGAAACCTAAGTGTACTAGAGAAAACCAGGATTCAGTTTCTTCATAGTGATTAATCATACTTGAATCTGTGGGCTTCTGCTTTAAGGATCTGTTTTGTTTTTGTTTTTTTTTTAATGTGTATCTTCCAGACAATTGGTGCAACCTTTGCAGCTATGATTGGAGCTGGAATGCTGGTACAGTCAATACCATATGATCAGAGCCCAGGGCCAAAGCATCTGGCTTGGATGCTTCATTCTGGTATGTTCTGTTTCAAATTCTTATTGAACTCTCTTGAATATTATTTATGTTCCTGTTTGGTTTGTTTTATTTTGTTTTTGAGACAGGGTCTTGATTTGCATGCCAGACTGACCTGCAGCTTGTTGTCTTCCTGCTTTTGGTCTCTTGACACACCTGACTTAAATAGTGGCCTTTTTGAATGACTCTTCAGTTGTAAATGAGTTGGTAAACCTTGTTTTTAGAAAATAGAATTTCATATAGTCGTTGTTGCCAGGCCTTTGCTTTAAGAGTACTGGTATTAAGATAGCTCTGAGGTTATGCTCTGAGATAACTATGTATAAGAAAAGAGCTGAGAGACCAGCAAGGTGCTCAGCAGATACAGGCATTTGCTGCATAAGCCTGGTAAGGGGTGTTCAATCCCTGGGGTCCCCACATAAAGACAGAGGAGAACTGACTATAGAGTGGTCCTCTGACCTCCACAGTGTTGCATAGCATGTTCCCATACACACACTATGCACATATGCTTATACTATAGCAGTTTAAAACAAGAGCCAGGTTGTAATGATATTTATTAAAAATAAAGCTTTCCTGAAGATCAGAGAGTAAAACAGCCACACTGATAAGCCAAACAGACCAGGCAGTGGTGGCACACACCTTTAATCCCAGTAGCCACACTAGTTTGCCATAGAAACGTGGCGGTACTGGTGCACCCCTTTAATTCCAGCCCTAGAGAAGAATATAAAATGGAGGAGACAGCTCTCAGGCAGTCTCATTCTGAGGATTTCTGTAGGCAGGATCGGCATTTCAGACTGAGGTAGAAGTAAGAGCCAGTGGCTAGCTGTTTTGCTTTTCTGGTCTTCAAGTTGAACCCTAATATCTGTCTCTGTTTTTATTAATTGTACTACACCAGTTCTGGTGGTACAGGCCTGTAATCATACCTACTTAGGAAGCTGTGTCAGGGAGATTATAGGTTTAAAGATGGCCTAAGTAACATAGTGAGATGCTATCTTAAAAGACGGATTCAGGGTATGTAGCTCAATGGTATTAGGCTTACACAAGGCCCTGGCTTTATCCCTAGCACTGTGAAAACTAAAGGAAGCAACTACATTATTTCTCTATTAACATAATTTCGTGTCTTGGAATCTTCCTGTTGGCCCTCCTTTTGGTTCCATTGATTTTTGGTGATTGGCAATAACATATTTCTGTAATGTTTTATTGTTTTGTTTTGTTTCAAGACAAGGTCTCACTGTGTAGCTCTCTGACTGTTCTCCGTAGACCAGACTGGCCTCGAATTCAAAAGAGATCCACCTGCCTCTTCTTAGTGCTGGGATTAAAGGCATTTACCACTATGCCCACCTTCCCCGTAATTTTTTGTTTGTTTTTGTGTTTTCGAGTCAAGGTTTCTCTAGCTTTAGAGCCTGTCCTGGTTCTCGCTCTGTAGACCAGACTTGCCTTGAACTCACAGAGATCTGCCTATCTCTGCCTCCCAAGTGCTGGAATTAAAGGCATGCGCCACCACCACCCAGCTTTCCTCTATAATTCTTAAGGAAGGTATTTTTGTAAATTTTGACAACTGAGGTTTCTTTTTATGAACTAAGACTGATCCTTATTAGGTGAGGCAAATCCAGTGTCTGCCTGGGAGGCCTCTACGTTTCTGAGTTCCATCACACACTTCCCTTTCAGTTTACTTTCTTCCCTTTGGGCATCAGTAGGTTTGACCTTCCATTGTATCAGTTCTGTCTTCTGCTGTTTTTAAATCTAGTGGTGGTCTCTGACTGAAATAATGACCTACACAGACTTTTACAAAGTTAATAAAAATGTGTGCTCCTGTTTGTATATGATATGGGATCCCGTGTTGATGTGATAAACAATTTTATAGACTCAGATATTGACTGTATAGTTTGGATTGTATGGTAGGCCTACCTAAATGTGAAATTTACTGTATCAGCATTGTTTAACATAAGGTACAGTGCTACGAGAAGCTTCGCAGTGACATTTGCTCTCTGGTGGTCATTTGGTAGATATCTAACAAGACCTTGCTCTCTCCCCAGGTGTGATGGGTGCAGTGGTGGCTCCTCTGACGATCTTGGGGGGGCCTCTTCTCTTGAGAGCTGCATGGTACACTGCTGGTATTGTGGGAGGCCTCTCGACTGTGGCCATGTGTGCACCCAGCGAGAAGTTTCTGAACATGGGAGCACCCCTGGGAGTGGGCCTGGGCGTTGTCTTTGTGTCTTCACTGGGTAAGCTGCTGCCCTTTGAAGGGTTCAGGTATCCTGAAGCATTAAGATTTATTTTTGAAAGTTGTTTAAAAAATAGGCTAAATTGATTAGGTTTGATTATTTGATATCATAAAATCTAGACTTATCGTTAAGAATCCATTTTATTAAGTACCTCTGAAATGATTAAGCTGACTTGTAAATTGTTCTAATGTTGGTAAGTAACCCATTAGAACAATGATGATCCATGAGATTGCATATCAGATTTACCAAGGTAGTTTTAAATAACGGAAACTGCAAGTCCAGTTGCAAGATATATATATATATATAATACGTTCTATTTTTTTCCCTTGTTTTAGGGTCTATGTTTCTTCCCCCTACCACAGTGGCTGGTGCCACTCTGTATTCAGTGGCAATGTATGGTGGATTAGTTCTTTTCAGTATGTTCCTTCTATATGATACTCAGAAAGTAATTAAACGTGCAGAACTAACACCAATGTATGGAGTTCAAAAGTATGATCCCATCAATTCGTAAGTAAACCTTACTGTTACTGCTATATTACATAGGTATGGCTGTTTGGTTCCGTGTGTATTAGTTTCACAGGGTACCACCATAGCAAAGAAGCATAAGATAGGTGGCCTAAAATTTATTATCTTCGGGTTGGGCCTGGGAGACAGAGCCAGGCAGATTGCTCTGAGTTTGAGGCCAGCCTCATTTACAGGACAGCCTAGACCATTACACAGAGAAACCTTGTCTTGAAAAACCATAAGATGAAAAATTTATTCTCTTTCCCAAGGCCAGAGCACTAAAGGTGTCAGCACGGTAGGGAATTTTGAAGGCCCTAAATGAGACAGTGTCCTCTCAGCTCTTATGTCTCTCAGCTGCTTAGCACTATTGATCTTTGACTAGGAGATGCCTACCTTCATCTTCACCTGCTTTTCTCCCGTGGTGTATGTCTCTTTTCCTTTTTCTTTTTTTTTTTTTTTAAGATTTTTTTTTTTTATGTGCATTGGTGTTTTCCCTGCACCAATGTCTTTGAGGATGCCAGATTCCCTGGAACTGGAGTTACAGACAGCTGTAAGCTGCCATGTGGGTGATGGGAATTGAACACAGGTCCTCTGGAAGAGCAGTTGGAGCTCTTAACTGCTGAGCCATCTCTCCAACCCCGTTTCTCTTACTTTAAGAAAGCCACCAGACATACCCTCATTCTAACTCACATTGTAATTGTATCTTTATTGGTTTGGTTTGTTCTTTAAGACAGAGTTTCTTTGTGTAACCCCCCTGGCTGTTCTGCAACTCACAGATCTGCCTGCCTCTGCCTCACCAGTGCTGAGATTAAAGGTGTGTGCTACCACTGCCTGCATAATTATATCTTTGAAGATTATATTTCCAAATAAGGACACACAGGACCAGTACTGAGACTTGCAACAGGTTAAATTTTGCTGCTTCTGTTGGAGTGTAGTTTGGGCTGTCTACTTAAAAACTGATTGCATTGCAGCTGAGCATAGCATTTAGGTTTTAGTTACAAGTACTGTCTGTTGGAATGCACGTAAATAATTGGAATGTTTAAGGAGGGGAAAACAGTTCTGAAAACATTTTTCCTTGTTTGTTTTAGGGACATTCAACCTTGACATTCAATAATACAAAATAAAATAGTGTTTTCACTTTTCTTGAATTCTGTCTAGAGTTTTAAAGTGTCTCTCACATTTTTATGATGCTCTCCTTTACCTAAAAATAAAATAATGTAATAGCTTTTTTTAAAATGTTGCTATAACACTTGGAGCTTTATAGCATCTTCCTTAAAGGGGATGAAAAGGATATATTCTATTTGAAAATGCCAGACTGTCTTGCGAGTTTTTTAAAGGTGTGTTTCTTTGATTTGTTTTGGTTCTTCTGTTGTCAAACACCAGGTTTGATGCTCATAGCAGGATGTCAAAGAATACATAATCCTCTTAAAAATTATGTTCTGCATTTAAAAGGTGATTCTACCAGAAGGAAAACTGAGCATTATCTAGTTTAGAGCCCTTGCTGGCATTTAAACATTGTATTTTTAGTTTCTTTTTAATAACATTAGGAATAATGAGTATTATTTTTCCCATTTTTTTGTACTAAGAATTAGATTGTCATCATTATTATTAGAGTCACTTCTTTCTATAATTTTCTTTTCTAGGATGTTGAGAATCTACATGGATACATTAAATATATTTATGCGCGTTGCAACTATGCTAGCAACTGGAAGCAACAGAAAGAAATGAAGTGGCCACCTCTGGTTTCTCTGCTCACTCATGCTTGCTTGTTTATTAGGAGCAGATAGTCATTACAGTTTGCATTAGCAAAACTCCTTTGTAGAAGATAAACTGTCACCATGTGTAAAATATTCAGTAATGTGACCCTTCAGGTTTGCTTTTTCTTTTAGAGAATAAATTCAATAGATGTCTTCCAAATAAGTGCATACATTTTCAACTATCATGTTTGAGTAACTTAAAAATGCTTTGATGAATGTGGGAACTAAAAGATTTCGAGTTCGTTTTCTTTATTGGATAAGTAAAATTTAGTAGATTTGTGTGTCTTCACATTTTGGGGAGCTTGCAGAATATTTAAGGTCCTGAGTGATGAGGTTTTGGAATAAAGATCAGACAGAGGTAAAAAGTCACCTCAGTCATACTGTGAATGCTTAGAAGAGCACTGATTGGGGTGAGCCAACGAGAGGCATCTGAGATGTGGAACAAGTGACCACTGTTCATGGGCTATGACTGAAGACACAGTTTGTGTCTCTGCTTATCAACAGCCCTCCAGTGTTGACTCATTGTCAGGATAGTCCAGAAGGTTAATCCTGAAGAGTCTCCCTGGTGGAATTATGTATGTGTGAGTTTTACTGTGAAGTCTTCTAAAACAAATGTCCTTATAACTATGTTCACTATAACATTCTCCAAAGCACGGGATTTATTTGCTTTCAAATACATGGTGTGTTTGTAGTTGAAGAGGTTTGCTGGTATTTTCTCTGTGTCTAACTGTAAACATGCTTGCTTTTCTCATCACACTTTGGCAGCTGTCAGGAAAGCCTTCTGGCATATGCTAAGATTAGGAGCCTTTTCTTCTTCTAAAACTTTTGTCGTCCTGTGTTCTCTCTCAGGTTAAGCATGAACAAACAAAGCAAACTTAATTGACCTTGGGAAGTATTTGAAAAGAATGCAGTGGGGAGGTGCTTTGTTCACCTCCCCCTTATCACTTTCTCTCCATGTACACCAGTGACATTTGTAAGGTTTTGATACAGGCAGTTATGGGTGGGGGGTTCTTCAGTGAGGTTTGTATGACTATATGCATAATTGCTATTTTTGGTAAATATTTATTACAGTCATCCAGAAGTAACTAGTTTAATCATTTTAAAGTACACAGAATGTTTATTTATAAATAAAAGTTCTAGCATATGGTGATTGTGTACATTCCTCTCCCCTGAAGCGTCCTTCTCACTGGAGTCTGGGCAAGGAAGCAGCGTGGGCTTTTGCTGCACAGTAGTACACACTGCAGGGGATTTGCGGCTAGATGGCCTGCATCCATTTGAATGTCAACTCAGATTTTCCCTGATTTCTTATATGACCCTGAACAAATAAAGTTTACTGTCTTTAGTGTTCATAAAGTTTCACGGTCATTTTAAGTTGAAATCTTAAATGACCTATTGTTTTCAGTTGCAGTTTGGAGCACAAGCTTTAATATTTCATTTTATATACATACAAAACAGCAGTATGATTTCAACAGCAGCGTCAGGTAGAGAATAATAAAATCAAGGGTTATGTTACATATGTGGATGCACACATGTCATGGTGTCCTGTGATCCTGTGACGATCAGGACAGTTTGAAGGGTTCTCTTCCCTCAGCCATGTGGCTTGAAAGGTTTCAGCTCAGGTCATCGGACTCAGTAGCAAGCACCTTTTACCCACTGTTACTTTGCCTGCCGCAGGTGGTTGTATTTTAACAATAGTATTTTATAGCATTGCTGAGCCAATAAAGACTGTAAAGTGAGTTCTATAAAATGTGCTTAGTTAGGCAGTGCTTCTGAAATGGTAATGGAATAATCTGGTATCTTGGATCTTATATCCTGGGTGGGCACGTACGTATTTTCCTCACAGAATTAGAGTTGACCTGCAAAGCGATGGGTTTTGGGCAACAGTGGAAATTTTGTGTTATTTGAAATCTTAAATTATAACAAGTAGATAATTTAAAAAATCACAGGCCCTTGGGCTTGCTTAGAAGGGTTTTGGTTTGTAACTTATTTTGGCAAAACTTGAAAGCATGTAATTACCAAGTGGTATATACTCTCACTTTGTTCTAGTCCGTGGCAAAGATGTTTGTTCTGTGCTTGGGGATTTTTGTTTAGTATTTGAAACTTTTATGCATTTATCATAACTACCCACTCATTTTTCTTCCTAGTGCCCCACACCCTTGTGTGCTCTCTCTCTTCCTCTCCCTTGGTCCCCCCCCCCCTTTTTTTTGTTTGCTTGCTTGTTTTTTGTTAATAACCCATACACACATGGATATGGGGAGTGACCCCCTCGGCTGCCATCAGCTACAGACAGCTTGTAGGAGGGTGGGAGCGCAGAGGTCCCTCCATTCTGGAACTGTGACCAGCTGACCGCTGACTCTACAGATGCTGTGAGTTGGTGTGTGTGGTAACCATCTTCAGAACAGCTTTCACATCACATGGCACTCTTGCCTACATTTTCTTGCACACTGAAATTCCCTGCACTTTAGGTAGTAGGGTTGCCACAGCTGAGCACACACTCATTCATACTCAGTCCTTTAGCCAGTTATGAGTCTCTGCATTAATCGTGACCCACTTCAAAAAGCAGCTTTTCTGACCAAAGTTGAAAGCAACTTTAGGCTATGGATGTTAGCATATATCTGAAAGTTAACATGACATTTTAGCAAAACAGATTTTATATCCTAGGGCTTAGGATCTCCCAAGTTAAATGCTTCTCATAATACCAAATAGGAAATCCCTCCTGAGCACAGACTGTATCCATTCTGAAAGTGCTTGGCTACCTTCATAATCTTCATGCCTGTCTTTGCACCAGTAGCCACATGTCCACAAGCCAGTATTGTAGCATTTGGGTGCAGCATCAAATAAGAGCAGTAGCCTACTCAACACCTAGCACTATGTAAGTTAGCCCGGATGGCCAGTGGCCTGGCCATCTCAAAGTTGGTTTCTGTATGTCCTGAGCAATAGTGTTTTGCAATCAAGTTACCATGGACAACAAAGAGCAATGGCACAGCCTATTTGGGCTGCCTCTGGGGCCTACCAGACCAATAAGTCAAGATCCCGTTCTTGGCACCGAGATTGTCATTTAAACATATCTTCTGGGTGCAACATTGTCTACTCAGGTTCAAATTCCTTTCGTATGTAATAGGTTATAACTTCCGTAAGACTTCGTGTATCCTTAGTTTTGTCTGGCAACCCCCCTACCCTCTCACCCATCACCCTATTTTCATTTAATTCCAAGGATTCTCCCCCCCCCGTATTCTATTGTCCCCTCTAATAGGGCTTCCCCCCCCCCCTTTGGCCAGAAGATCCTGGGTTTCCATACAGCTCTCCCATGCTCCCTTCTTGGTTGAGTTTTCTCCCCATCATGTTTTCCTTACTCACCATCCCCTCTGTGCTTGAGCCTTTCCTCTCCCAGTATTCTGTCTACTTTTATTTTACCTGTATTTGACTAGCCGCTCCCTTAAGGCATCCAGTCCCAATGGCTTATTTCCAGTTTCCTGACTTCCACATGGACCTCAGGTTAAACATAAAGTAACAACAAAAAGCTAGGATCCACATATACAAGACGTAGCTTTTCTCTTACTTTCCCTGGGTAACCATTCTATCTTTTTAGTTCCATTTACCATTTATGAAAAAAATATAATTTTCATAACTACGTGTACTACGTATTCATCAGTTGATAGAAATCTTGGTGATGCCATTTCCTACCTATTGTGAGTTGGGCCCATTCAGAGCTGCCAAGGTCAAGATACGACAGCAAATGCTTTCAAGGATATGGGTAAAAGGGAATCAATCCTTGGACCCTGTTGAGTGTAAACTAGTAGTCACTCTGGAAATCAGTCTGGGGTTTTCTCAAAAGATAGAACATACCATAACCCCAACTATATTATTTCTGACCATATTCCAACAGCACTTTCATCCCACTGCAGAGATACTTAGCATCCATAATTACCCTTACCAATTTTCTTAAGGTTTGTTTACTTATTCGGTGTTATGCCTGCATGCCAGAAGAGGGCACCAGATCTCAATCTCCTTATAGATGGTTGTAAGCTACCCTGAGGTTGCTGGGAACTGAACTCAGTACCTCTGGAAGAATAGCTAGTGCTCTTAACCGCTGAGCCATCTCTCCAGCCAGCCTGTACCTATTTTTTAATAAGGCTAGTGAGATGGCTCAGCAGGCAACATGCCTGATGACTTTAGTTGGATCTCAAGGAAACTCACATGGTGGAGGGAGAGAACAGACTCCCTCTAACTTCTGCATGTGTGCTCATATGTCTTTTTTTTATTTTTAAAGTTTAATTATGTATTTATATTTTATAAATGAGTACTCTGCATATATACCTGCAAGCCAGATATCAGATCCTATTCTAGATGGTTGTGAGCCACCATGTGGTTGCTGGGAATTGAACTTGGGACCTCTGGAAGAGCAGAAAGTGCTCTTAACTGCTGAGCCATCTCTCCAGCCCCTCCATATATCTTTTTTTTAAGAGGGTGGGGCTTCAGAGAGCATTACAAGAAAGAAGGAACAGGTCAGCGCAGCTATATTCTGAAATCATGTTAACTAGGAAGATCTTGGCAATGTAGAGTGACTGACTCGATGGTGAATGGAAATCGAGAGTGATCTGTTTTCAGGACTGACATTTGGTAGTCCTTGAAGGAATTCTTGGCACCAAGTGGAAACAGAATGAGTGGCCAGAGGCACGTCAGTCTGAAAGCTTGCAACTGACCACCAGTAACCAGGAGAAGTCCGATAGTGTCCAAAGAAGGCCCTGGACCTTGTTGATCTTGGAGCGCACAATGCTTAAGGCAGAGACCCTTCCTAGAGGTACAGAATTTGGAAGTTTTGACAACCCCTTCCTTCAGAGCTTGAGTCACCCTTCAGACGCCAGCACACCTGAGTGACTCATGTCAGACACGCTTAAGTAATAGTTGAAGCACAAGGAATAACACTTAAATGACTCAAGACGATGCAGAAATAAAAGAATCATCCGTAGTACTTTTAATGAGTTCTGAGAAGTGTTGGTATTTCTGGGAAGAAGAAATTCTGGCTTCGTATCCAGAGGCAACAGGTGTGGGGAGTGGCAATCTACGTAGCAGAGAACTCGACTCCACTGCAGGACCCAGTCAAATTCTGTTTTGTGTTGGAAGCTATAAAGTCTGCAGGACTCTGTGCTCAAAGTCATGTGCTGCCACTGTGGGTGTCTGAAAACCTAAGTAGAATCAGCTGACTCTTAAGTAGAATAATGCTTCCTAAAGCTGAAAGAAACTTGGGGTCATCAAGATGATTTGGTAGGTAAAGGCACCTTTGTTTGATTCCTAGGACCCATGTGGCAGAAGGCGAGGCCCAACTTGGGTGAGCTGTTCTCTCATCTTCGCAAAGGCATCGCAGCTCATGCACTCTGCGTGCGTGTGCCTACACACAGGCACAAAATAACAAACACCAAACTACAGAAAGGAGATTTTTCTTTTCTCACTTGTAAATTAGTGAGGAAAAAAGTAATTTGGTAAGAAAATGGGTAGTTTGGTATATTTTAGTATATTATAACTGCCCCTGGTTAGTATTTTATGTGTATGAGTGTTGTGCCTGCATGAATATATGTGCACCATGCATGTCAGGTGCCCTCTCTGGCCAGATGTCAGATTCCTTGGAACTGGAGTTACAGACAGTTGTAAGCTGCCTTTTTAAGTCTGAGAGTCAAATCTAAGAGTCCTCTGGAAGAGCAGCCAGTGCCTGTAACTTTTCTCTCCAGTCCCTGGGTAATATTTAAACATGGAATGCATATAGAGAGGTGGCGGGAACCATCGAAACACTTGATAGGAAGCTCGTAGGGTAACAGTCAGACCACTGTGGCACTGGCCTTAAGCTTTCAATTCCCCATGGCCCAGCATGCTTTGCAACCTTGAGTCTTCCAGCCGAGCTGGCTTTACCCCAGGACTGCCCATCTCCAGCAGCTCCACATAAGTCTTTGTCCTATTCTGGGGTTTCTAGTGGTGGGGAAGCAAGGAGACACCTTTCCTGGGAAAGCTGCTGGTGAGTAGCAAGGGAAAGAATAGATGCCAACAGTATTCATCCTGAGCTTTCTTGGCTGTTCTTCAACCCAAAGCAGAAACCTTTGCCACTCATGCTCTGTCCACACCCTCCTTCCTTCCAGAGCTCATATGGGCTCTGCTCGCCCTCAGCTTTCTCCATCACAGTCCATGTGTTCATTGCTGGTGGCAGTACAAGCACTCTGGAGGCAGAGGCAAGCAGATCTCCAAGATCCAGCCTGGTCCAGAAACCTCCAGCACGGCCAGGACTACATGGAAACTCCGCCTCAAAAAAAAAAATCCACATGTACAAGTGTTGTCTGTCTCCTGTTATTACTAAGGAAGACCTGAAATTCAAGGTGTATGTGTGCCTAGGGACAGGAGAAGGTTCCTACCAAAGCATCAGATGTCTTTTAACACGGGCGGTGCCTGGATACCATCAGGAGACAGGTCGTGATTGGAAAAGAAAGAGTTAGTCACCCTATTTCCGGATCTATATCCTAAGAAAGTGAGGTCAGTATGTGGAAAAGGTATTTGTGCTCCTGCATTACTCACAGCCCTGTTCACAATAGCCAAGGCAGAGAATCAACCTGAGTGTCCATCAGTGGCTGAGTAGATAAAGGGCATCTGGTCTAACATAATCCTACTAGACCTGAAAAAGGTAAATTTGCCATAAGCAACAACCTGGGTATTGTGTTAAATGAAATAAACGAAGCACAGAGCTGAGAGGTGATGCCGCAGGTGGATCTCTGTGAGTTCGAGTCCAGCCTAGTCTACAGAGCAAGTTCCAGGACAGCCAAGACTACACAGAGAAATCCTGTCTCGGGGTGAGGGGAGCACAGAAACAAAAAAAGTCCATATATGAACTCTAAAGCCGTTACACTCAAGCAAAGCAGTGAAGGGGAACGGGAGGTGGGCTGTTTCCATCACGAGCACACACAGACTGGCATTCCGGCTCCAACACCAACCTGCAGTAGCCATGGAAATGCAGAGAAAACAGAAGAAAGCCTTCCTGCAAGCCCTTGTGGGCTGGTAGAGGACGCGACATTCAGGAAACCCCAGAGCAGCTGCTGCCTCCATGAAAACTCAGGGTGGCCCCAGAATCGAGGCTGTGGGAAAACTATCTGGGGACCAGGAGATGATCTGACACTTCACCACAGCAGTGAGAACAGAGGCCAGCCACGCCCTTGTTAAGGGTAGGGACTGAGGGAGAACCTCCACGACCACACCCCAACCCCACTACATCCACTAACCTTGTTATTAGCAACATAATGTCCGCACACAGGCAAGAACAAGTGCATAGAATGAAGGCCTAAGAGGAAACGGAGACAGTACCGTCTTGCTGGGCTTCCTCCCCACTGCGCAGGCACAGTAGAACTCGGCGGGAGAACAACAGCTCTTCAGAACCTGCCAAACCTAGCTGCAGGTGAGAGACCCTCATGGCTGCAAGGCCAAGTGAAGCTTCACAATCCCCCGGGATCAAGCAGAGGGCAAATTCCATGCAGCCCCGAGGAAAGGCTGGGGCCTGGAACCTCTTGTCACCCTCTGTTAGCAGATGCTCTGCAGTTTGCCAAGCACACAAGAGGGAGAGTCATTTCTGGTCAACCACGAGGTCTCTAAAGAAGAGGTAGGTGCCGCCTGAGGTATGGAACTCAGGCCAAAGTGTGAGCAAGCTGGGCAGGGAGCCTTCAGGCAGCTTTGTCCTCCCTGCTCTTAGAAACGACAAATATGATTTGAAATGTTTGTCTTCCTTATAAAATCCCCCTTGTTTTAGGTGTGCCTTCAGAGAGTCTCTTCTCAGGATGGCTGCCAAGTTTTCAAAGTCACCTTTGGAAGTCATCCAAATCTGGGCATTTCTTTTCTTCCATACTAAAATTGCGTATGCTTGAGACTAACAGGTGTCCCCATTAAGACACTGCTCATTTTCACCTCTCTCAGCTCGACATGCGATTCTGAACATTCTGAAAAGCCAGAGGTGTTTCTTCCTTTTTTAAAGTAAGAAGTTAACAGTTATCTCTGAAATGTTAAAAGTGAAAATCTGGGAAGTGTGGTTGTGTCCCTGGGACTGAGCTTGGAGTGTATGCTATATACCCTGTACTATTTAATTTGCCTCAATACGATTTTATGAGCATTTGAAAAGGAGGAGAATCCCAACACAGGACTCAATTCTTCCCCTGAAACTTGTGATCCTAGGAAAACCTGCAGATGTGAGAATTGCGTGTTGTGTGGGTGTCAGGCAAAGCTCCCAAGATAGGCAATTCCCTTAACTGAACACTGTCCTTGTGACTCTGCTAAGAACCAAGAGTCTGTTTCTGGTTCCATGGTGGAGTACTGAGAAGTCCCAGGAGGATGATGGGAGACTGGCCTAATAGGTCAGAAGACCCAGGCAGCCCTCTCCTAATTACTACGCAGTCTGTGTTCAGGAGCACCTCCAGAGCTGGTGCCCAGGAAAGAGGTGGGCAGCCACTGTTAGAAAAAGGGTGAGTATTCTCTAGAGGTGATAACTGAGGGGAAAGAGCAACTTAGCTAGAAGAAAGGTATGGACTGATCTAATATGGCGTACAGTCCTACAGACCAGGAACCTGAACTAGTTTCTGTGGGTGAACTAACTGTAAAGTTCTTTCACACCTATAAAAAGCATGGGCTATTGGTCCAAATGTCCCCTGAATGTTGTTTTCTCATCAAACCATTCTGAGCACAAGCCTAAACTGCTTCTCTATCCCCACAACAAACAGAGCCCCAGGGTTAAATGTACCATGGCACAGGCACCATCAACAGGCAATGTCTGACTTGTCTACCAGGATCCTGGAGAGCTGGATAGAATGTGACACCCTCCTATGGGATCTGCTAGGTAAGAAACCAGCTACCTATTCCTTGATTACAAGAAGTATGTCCTATCAAGACAAAGGAGAGTTGTCACCCTACCATAAGGGCAATCTCAACTTCCATGTGTGTTCACACAGGCAGGACAGACACATTAAGGCTCCAGAAACCTTGATGGTTTCCAGAAGGGAGTTCCTGCAGGCTGGCCCACCTTCCAACACCTCACACTTCTTCAGCCAGAGTCACCTGCTGCCCTGTGGCCACCCATGTGGAGAGCCTCTCCCATCTATGTTCCTTGCACTCTCATCTGGAAGGATGTGGCGTGCTTCTCAGCCCTTTGTTTCTTAGATTTTGATTTGAGGGTATGGAATGTAGTTAGTTCTCCTCTCGTAGTTAAACCTCTTCATGCCAGAGCCTTAATCTGCCAGCCACGGCTGGAATGAGAGTCTGACTAGGGCCAGGGGGCCGGGTGTCTTCAACTCTCACTGCAGCCAAGGCATGGCAGAGCTCTATACCACCCTCAGCCGCTCAGAGATGCCCACAAGTCACAAAGATGCCACAGACCTGCAGTGTCTACTCTGCTCTCCCTTAGCTCCGTGGGTTCAGGCCATCTGTCTCTCAGACCTCTGTGGCTGGGAGGGTCAACACCAGCCACCATCATCACCGCAGCAGCCCGGAAAGCCTGGAAGGGAAGATTCCTGAGCCGGGTCTGGAAGGAGAAGCAGGAACTGATTCAGGAGTTTGTCCAGAGTTGGGTAAAGGCTCAGCAGAGTGTATGGGAATTGCCCACCTACTATCTCTCATAGGCTGGAGATCCCCTGGTTTCTCTTACCCTCAAGACCAGGGCCTGGCACTTGCTGAGGTGCCCATACAATATTGCTGAAGGTGCCCGGCACTTGCCCTGCCCTATAGGAAGGTGCGCTTCGTTCACTCCCTAGGCTTGGGCATGTGTCTTCAATACCACAGATCATTCCTAACAGAAAAAGGAGCCCTAGGTGTCAAGTCATCTGCCTACCCAACCAAACGACACCATGCCTCCCTTTTTTGTCTTGGCCCATATAACTCCTCTGTGGTCCAGGAAGTTCACCACAACCTGATCTGCCATACCAGCCACTGCTCTACCCCACCCTATCTACTCCATTTCTGCACAGCCTTCTCTCCTTCCTCCCGCAAATGACTAGACAACGCCTTTCATGGGCATTTGGCATGATACCATGTAGGGTGACAGTCACCTCTTTGCACAGCCATCTCCGGGTCCAGGCACAGTGGTTGAGAGCACATCTCAGAAAATGGCATGTGTCTAAGGGATGGGTGACCTAGCATCCTGTATCTGTGACACATTTCCTTATTCCTCCAATCAAATTCTCCCTATGCCATGCCATGCTCAGGCTAATGTGTAACACTCTTTTTATCTAAGAACCTTGCCAATTGCCCACCATGGGCTAATGTCGCTACCACATAATCTAACAATGGCACAAGTGCCCAGCTTGGTACAGATGACTTCTGGAGCATGTTGTCATGCAGCTCTGTATTCAACCACATATGGACGGCAGACTCAGAGACATTTAATGACAGCAAGTTCAAGATAACGCTGCTGATAAGTGGAAGAGAAAGGATTCAAACCTAGACTGTTTGGCTCTCCCTAAGGCTTTGCCTGTGGTTTTATGGCCCCTTTCCTAGCCATATTTGCAAGAAAGCAGGAAGATCTTCATTTGATGGAGTTATTGCTGACTCTAAAAGTTAACGTTCAACCCCGGACAGTGGCTTTTCCTTCTCTAACCACTGAGATCACCACAGCACTCAGGGCTACATATTGACAAGTCCCTGCAACAAGTCTCTTAATCCTTCTGGTTTCTTGAAGAGCTGGTTTATTGTCCTGTTGGGAGGGGCTGGCTGTACTTAGGAGACTTCTAGGGCTGGAAAGCCTTGCCTATGGGGGAACGCCTCTCTGTGTTACTCTATAAAAAGGAGGCCTTTGGCGGCCCTGCTCCCTCCCTAGCTGTGAGACTCCAATTATTTCACCATGAGACTTCTAGCCCTTTCCAGTCTGCTCTGCACGCTGCTTCTCTGCCTCTGCATTCTCTCCTCAGAAGGTAAGGCTGCGTTCTGGGCTTGTTCTAGACTCTGAGTAGTGATCCCATGGTCTGGGAAGGTTCCAAACAGAAACTAATGGGGATCAGGTCCCAGCAGATAGTCCTGAACTCTGGAAAGAACTCCACAGTTATTCTATCCACCACAGTGGCCAACAGGTAGCTTGGAGACTTTAGGCTTTATATCTTCTAAGTACAAACGTACACTCCCAAGCATGCTGGGGGTCTGTCTACTGTATAAACTAAGGGTTTGGGCATGAGATGTATAAATTAAGGGGTTTTGACACAACACGTATAAACTGAGGACACGACTGGTCCCAGGTATAGCTGAGAGGAAAGTTTTCATTGTACATATAAGGTAAGTGCAGCCAGAGGCATCTAGAAGAGTCCAGAGTAGAGAGAGGAAGTAGCAAACTGAATACAGCCAGCAGAATGGACCTGGTCATGAGAGGAGAGAGGGAGAGGGAGAGAGGAAGACAAAGGAATCCAAGAGAGAGGACAAAAGAGAGAGTGCCTGGCTGAAATGGCAGGGTTATGTGAAAAGGAGAAGCTGGGGGAGGGAAGCCTGGTTTGGGTGAGGGCAGGGCAAGAAGAACCACGGGTAGTTGTTATACCCTGAGAGAGCCTGGAGGCCAGCATGTGTTTGATATGCCGACAGACGATAGCCACCGACAGCCAGTTCTCCCTTCTGAAAGTAATAAGAAAATGGTTCCTTTGCTTGGGGAAAACATGCAGAGGAGCTGAAGGGTGTGGAATTTGCGTTGCTACCTGACACCTATATGAAGCTGGGTACTCACCATGCAAACAGAAGTCCTCTCAGAGAGCTGGGAAGTCAGGCGACCTCTGTGACTTGTGTTGTGTTGGGGACAAAGTAAATGAATAACTGACTATCCTAACTCGAGTATCTCAAATCCTTATGCACAGAAAGCCCCATGGACAGATGGAATGAGGTTATGCATAATAAGGGGATATGTGTTTGGGATGTTGCTTTGTTGTTCAGATGCGGGAAACATACATGATCTTTCTGTCCCTGTAGAGATGAATATGTCTTTCTCTGCCTTTAAGATTTATTTGATTTGCGTGCCTACGTGTGGATGTGCCACATGTGTGCAGGTGCCCTCAAGGCCAACAGAGGATGCTGGAGTCCCTGGTGTTGGAGTTATAGGTGGTTGTGAGTCACTCAAATGAGTTTTTGAAACCAAATTTGGGTCCTCTAGAAGAGTAGTAAGAGCTCTTAAAGCCCAAGTCCCCTCCCCATCACCTTGCTGCTTTTTCTTCATTCTAAAGGCTGAGTATTGGAGCCTTTTTCTCATACTTAACCTCCAACTACTTTCTTCCCTCCCCTAACTGACCTCATTCTGTTGTTTGTTTGTTTGTTTTGGACAGTGCTTTCTTGTTTTTAATAATGTCCTTGTTTGTTTGTTTTGCTTTGTTATTTTATTTTTCAACACAGGGTTTCTCTGGGAAGCCCTGGCTATTTTCACTCTGTAGACCAGCGTGGCCTCAAACTCAGAGATCTGCCTATCTCTGCCTCCCCAATGCTGGGACTAAGGGAGTGAGCCACCACTGCCCTGGTTTTAGCAAATGTTCTTGAACTCTGGGTCTTGTGAGTAGAAGCCCTCTCAAGTCATCCCGTACAGATTGGCATGATGGTGGCCCTGGCCTGCTAATCGGAGGATCTGCATCCTTTTACTTTTCAGGGAGAAGGCATCCCCCCAAGTTCTCAAAATCCAGGCTCTGCTGCTACCCTTTTCCTAGATCCAAGCAGGCAAACCGGAAAGGTAAGTAACCTCATCGTGTGTGGGCTGGGAGTGGGAAGATTTCTAGGGTGGTCATGGGACAGGCCAGATCCGTGATCAGCCCCAGCCAGTGCCTTGTGTCAAACTCTAGTGCAGAGCAACCACATCAATTCTCAGTCATGCAGAGTTTAGAGTCTTCTGAAGAGGCAACAGCTTGGCCATTTAAAACTGAACACTTTCTGTCAAGAAAATACTCTTAAGAATGATATAGGGACCAGGCATGGTAGCAAAAAATCCCAGAATTTAGAGAAGCTAACAAAAGGTGATGATGAATCCTGAGAGCAGCTACACAATGAATTTAAGGCTCGAGAGCTGGGGATATGGCTCAGTCAGTGGAGGAATGCTTGCCTAGAAAGTTCAGGGTCCTGAGTTCAATCCCCGTTGGAAGAAAAAGAGAAGGAGAGGTGGGGAAGCACCCATCCCTGTATGGGAGGCCTCAGGGGGAAGATTGGAAACCTGAAAGCAGATGGTGGAAAACAGGAACATGGTACAGAGGAAGCAGCAAGCATGAAGGAAGAACAGAGACAGGGGAACTACAGAATGGGGGGTGCCCAGACGATCTGCAAACCATAGCCCTCCAGTAGACCTGCAGCAGGACCTGCATGAGGGTCTCCAGTCAGTGTGTGGAGTATATGGGGTGCAGAA
Organism: Ondatra zibethicus; assembly: GCA_004026605.1. Taxonomy (NCBI): domain Eukaryota; kingdom Metazoa; phylum Chordata; class Mammalia; order Rodentia; family Cricetidae; genus Ondatra; species Ondatra zibethicus. Next base: position 30,032 of record PVIU01003695.1, read on the forward strand.
AACTCCAGTTTGGCAGGAGACAAGACAGCACCCAGAGATGTAGACAGGCACACTGAGGCTCAGTTTGACACCAGCATGGCCACGATCAGTATGAGGCCTGGAAGAGCCAAGCTGCCCTCTCCCAGACCTGAGAAAGATCAACAGTGGGTAGTGATGAAGATAGGCCCAGGTCCAGACCTCTAAGCTCACAGATCCCAGCACTGTGACTCTAGGCCAGTTGCAGCTCTGAGTTGCCGGCCCAGGATGGGTAGTTAGCATGGTTGGAACTTTGTGACTTTTGTACAGAGTGTCCTAGAGCTTAGAGCAGGCAGAGGCCTGTGGGAAGGCTGCAGAACTCAGACTAGACATGGCCTAACTTTAATAGAGGGCCTGTGTCTCAGCTCTCCACAAGTGCTAGTTCTTAGGAGTCCGAGGCCCCCTTGTTACTGCAGGCAGTAGCACCTGAAGCCAATGACCAGTTACTCAGAGTCCTGTCGTCCAAGGACTGTGTCTTCCAAGGACTTCCAAGGACTTCGTTCGTGGGAACGAAGAGGGAGACAGAATAAGGAAGACAGGATAGTTCCAACCTCCGTACCCCTGAGAGTCTGACAGCCCCTCCTCCACACTGCCATCACACCCAGTCAGGCCTGGGTAAAAATAACCACTTCTCTCACACGTACCTCGTGAATAACCAAGTGTGAGGCACCCGCCTAGGCAAGGTGGAGGGTGAGCACTGGTTGCCAGCAGCTCTGCTTCCCTTAGGAGTTTGTGAAATAAGGTGCAAATAGAGGGGAGAGAGATGCCACCTCCCCACTGAGGGTGGCTTGCTGGAACCTGTCGTCACCACTAGCCCCTCCCTGTACAGATACACAGAGGCAGAAGAGAAAAGAGAAACTGGGGAGAAGAAGGGGGTCACAGATGCATTACACATACCCACATACCTACAACTACACAGATGCAAATACATGCATGCAAACACATGCAAACCACATAATCACACACTACATACACAAGCCTACACACACCACACTGGCTGCAGGATCCAGCTTGGTGTTGTTGAGAAGTTGGTGGGGTTGTATCCACAGAGCAGACGGCATCAGGGCAAGCCCATGACACCCTGTAAACCTGTCTTGCTGTCACAATGGAAGAGCCTGGGCTTCCAGGGTAGCTGCACCCACCCCAGAGCCCCTGAGTGTTGTGTATATTTGTGTATAAAGTTACATGACACATAGGTGTTGTGTATGTAGTATTTGTATATGCATCTATGTTCGTGTGTGTGTGTATGTGTGTGTGTGTGCCTCTCTTCCCTCCAGCTTCTCTTTTTTTCTCCTGACTCTTCACTGCTGCTGATTACCCAATACCTAACCCAGAGAACATGTTTGCCCAGGCTTGCTGCTTCCACCCAGCATCTCCCAGAACAGACCCTAAGATCCAGAGAGAAGGAATGAGAAGATGAGTCAGGGTGTTGGGCAATCAACAGCAGGATTTCAGGGTGTTCGTGTTGCTGTAGATTAGTCTCCTCTGCCTGGTTCAAAGGCATGAGAGCGCTTTCCACTTTCTACGAGAAAGGAAATTTACACCAGCTGAGACAATAGAGGCTCTCAGAGTGGCTGCAACTCATCCTAAAGCATGAGCTCTGCTTTGTGTCTACACGCTGGGCTAGGCCCACAGAGTGACCTGATGTGCAGGGCTTGGATTCTCAGTGGAAGTAACAAAAACATCTTTGAAAGTTAACAGGATAAATGAATGGCAGTCTGGCAGACGTGACTACATTTAACAGCTTACTAGAAGGAGATGAGACTGAGTTTCCCTAAAGCAGTTTTGCAAACTGTAGAGCAACCTACATAGGAACACTGTCCAGGCAGCACTTTTGAATGGAACATCAGTACACTGTTACAGCTGGCTGCTGAGGAGCTCAGACAATGGCCGGAGTCAGACTCTTAGCTTCTTTAGACCCCACCAGATCCAAGTTAGGATCTAGGAGCCTTTGTTAGGCCACCTGCCTTCTATGTGTCACAAGGTCACCAGGGGAAACTTCTGGGAGGACACAAGCTCGGGTCCTGAGGATTTGTGCCACACTCCCTGTTTCAAAGCTCAACAAAATGAGTTAACCCACAGAAGCAGACTCGGGGTAGGATTCTGAAGACCTCCCCCCCAACACACACATGCTACCCCTGCCGGCCATGCAGCTGTCTCTGTCTTTTAAAAGGGATTTAACTGCAGTGATAAAGGTCATCCATTGGGGAAGAGGGATCACTTGAGGATCTTAGGATAGTTACACCTGGGTGGACATACAATATATAAACCCAGAACAATAAACCCTAGGAAGGAGGCGGTGGCTAGAACAGGCAATTCTATTGCCAAGAGGTTCAATTAGAGGAAATAATTTCCTGATCCTTGTAATTCTATTCATTAGCCTTGGCTTCACAAGAAGTTGTCCTCACCGTGGGAAACCAAAACAGTAAGTATAGTTTTCGGTGAGTTTGCATGTCACATAGGCATGTCTTTCATCATAACCAGTCATATTAATTTGTTTATTTATTTGCTCATTTGCATATTTGTGATAGCCTCCTGGGGTCTTATTTGTGATGACTGCATGAGGTTGAGGATGAATAAGGTACTTAATGTTTGATTTCACTAGTATTTACATCCACTGCCACCTCTAATCCTTGCAAGAATCCTGAAAATTCGCTACTGTTAAGGGTTCTTATTTTTATGAATGAGGGGCCAAACAGCAAAGAAGTTTCAGATAACCTGTTGAAGGTCTAGTCAGCTGAAGGCTAGGTAGTATTGAAGGCTTTGAATCCAAGCAGTTCAGCCTCAGCTTCCATGCCATTAACCTCCATACCAAATGCAGAAAGGAATAAAACTGAAACACAAAGAATAATCTCACCACCATTACTTAATAACCCTTTCCGTTCTCACTCAAATAACATTTGTTCAGTGTTATTTTAATTAATGCCAGGAAAGGCCGTGTAGGTTCCAGAGAGGGCAGTGAGATCCACTTATTTGATTTGTTTAAACTCTTTTGTGTAAGAATGAGCCTTAACTATGTCTTCCTCCTTGTCTTTACCCTATTCTATCCACTTCACTTTCCCATGCCCCTTCTTCTTGTCGCTGTCACTCATAACCAGGAAACTACACCAGGATCTGCAGATTATGCAAAAGCAAGCCACCATCCAACTCCTGGGTGGTGCCCGGTGCTCTCCCACAGGTATAGAGCACCTGAAGCCTGGCTCCGCCCAAATGACCTTCATGCCCAGCTGTGGAGACACCAGAAGCCTTGATTTGTTCTCTGCCAATTTTCATGGCACCAGTGAAGTGTGACACTGGGGGGCTTCATTCAGAGACCCAGGAACATTCCAGAATTCTCTAAGTTCTGGTTCCAATGGTACCACCAACCTTCAGAGTCACTATGATCCAGGCTCAGCCCCACATGTCTTCAAGGCTCCTCCAAAGTGAAAGTCAAAGATTCCTCCTTTGGTAGCTACAACTCCAGAGATTTCAAAGGTGGCCAGAGTACAGAATAGCAAGACCTCTGTGCGATCAGCCAGGACTACAGCATTTCAGGCACCCACAGACAGTCCCAAATTCCTAGCCTTTAACCAATGGTCTCCGAACCAACTCCTGTAACTTCCTGATGTTTGTCATCAAGAGAGCACCAAAAATAATAAATTGGCATACACACTATGCGTGGAGCTTCCTTGTCTGAGAAAGTAATGTGGCCTGAACTACAACATTATGCTAAAAGGAAAGTGTCTGGAAAAGCTTGGTGGCTACTCCATCACAGACCAGTCTTACAGTAAGAAAGAGACAATAGTTCGAACACAGAACCCAGTCTTCGGCCAGTTTCGGCCAGGCGTGACAGTTCAATTTTCTGTAAAATAGACATGAGAGGAGCAAGCAGCCAGGGGTAGAGTCCCTGCAAAGTGCTAGGCTCAGAAGGGCCCAGCAAATGCCCCATCCTGGAGCAGTGTTTATCTCCACAGTGAGCAAAGAGCTCAAAGGAGACAGGTGGCTCAGGTCTAAGAGGCTTGTCTCAGTAAAGCTCCTTCTAATCGGATTCTCCCAGCAAGGTGACAAGCCCCCTTTCCTGTATTCCTGCCAGGCCTGAGTGAAAACACCAGGCCCATCAGGTGTGAGTCTGATAGGCAGAGATTCCCTGGGGACAGCCAGGCCCAGGCTAACCAGAGCCTGTGTCTTCTCATGGACCAGCTTTCCACCTCCCTTTTCATAGCTGTCCCCTCCCTCCCTCCCGCCCCCCTCCACTTACCCATTCCTAGGGAGAACAGTTGCGGCACTGGGTCCCAAGGCTCAAAGAGCATGGCCCTCTGACATCTGAGAGGAAGAACGGGAGGTGACAAGTTTAAGAGTCCATTCACAGTGCTTTCAGACCCTCTCAGGAGCTCCTCGTGACTGAAATCCCCACCCTCTTGGCAATGGGAGGGCTGGTAGCTTCTGTCGCTCATCCTTATATCCCCTCCCTTTTCCCTTGAAAGAAACAATGAAACACAAGCGTAAGACTTTACCTGTCTACTTGGCTCTACTAGGAGAAAGAAAGGTAAGAGTCCAAGGACAAAGCTCATCCCGTTCTTGCAATGGGCACAACGAGGAAAGCACACGATGGAAGCCTCAGTATCCCTGAGGGGAAGGGGACAAGATAGTTAGCATGAATAAGTTACAGAAGTACGCAGCTAGTCCTTGGAGAAATGAGCAGTTCGGGGAGGGGGTGGGTAGAGACTGCAGTGCCACAGTTCAAAGCTACTTCCTGACAAAGGCTACTACAGAGGTCCGCCTTCTGGGGATACCAGCCCCAGAGCAGCCAAGGTTATAGAAATCAAAAAGGAACTACGATCAGGTACCTGCTCCTCCCCAACGCACCCCACCTCTGCCTCACGTATATCCTTTGCCTAGGGAATAAAGGAAATCCTGAGTCTATTCTAGTTTCTACCTGGAATTTGCTCACTGTCAGACCTCACCAAGGCCCATCAACCCAGGAGGTGGATAGTGATTCTCACAGACCAAGCATCTCCTTCCTCTTCCACTGGCTTCCAGCATCAGCACCATGGACTTTTAAACATTCCCAGTAATGAAGAGTTTTGTTCACAAAGAGCAGACAGGAACTTAAGCATATAGAAATGATTGTAAAATAAGATACCGTGATGTTTTGCTTATGATCTAATAAATCTTGCTCAAAAATCAGAGAGCTAAGCTAGCCTCACTAGTCATCTATACCACCAGGCAGTGGTGGCACACACATTTAATCCCAGCAGCCACACTAGTTAGCCATAGAGGCTGGGAGGTGGTGGGACACACCTTTAATACCAACACTAGAAAGAAATATAAAGTGGGATGAGACAGGAACTCTCTCTCATTTCAATCTGAAGATTTTGTAGAGGTAAGAACTTTCTAGTGGTTTGCTTTGCTTTTCTGATCTTCAATTTGAATCCCAATATCTGGGTTTTTATTATTCATGCTACAATAAGTCTACAAGTCACATATTGATGCCTTCCTTAACTCCTTGAAGAATCTAGGCATGCTTAGAGGATAGAGTAGGGTTATTAGAGAATGTGTATGATTTTCATGGTCACTAAAGGAGTCCATGGTCCCCGAAGGGCTGGGATGCTTGGTGCAGTTGATAGGGCATGAACGACTGAGACGGACTTGGGGATCAAGCAATGGTTCTGTCACACATACATTTATGTGACATTAGATGAGGCCAGGTGGCTTCTCAGAGCCCAAGTACCCCAAGTGTAAAACACTATAAATTACCGTCACATCTTCCAGATTCTCTGCATGGCAGTGGTCATCAGGACCAGAAGCCTTGGCAGCATAGTGAGCGCCTGCTGCCTCCTCAGCACTAAAGGGAGACTGGGGAACCTGGCCCATCTCCCTTTGGTGTGTTCACAGTGGGCATGTATATTTACATAGATAAGATCACATGTAGATGAGCAAATTCACATGCAGACTGTGTGTGTGTGTACAAATGGGTCTACACACAGGATAGAACTCATATGATTACAGCTAGCTGTGTGAACATGTATGATGGAAAGAGACTGTCTTAGCATACTCTGCTACAACCTGTGGGTTGTGACCCCTTTGGCAAACATCTATCCCCCAAAATATTTATATTATGATTCACAGCAGTAGCAAAATTATAGTTATGAAGTAGAAATCAAAATAATGTTATGGTTGTGGGGTGATCACCACAGCGTGAGGAACCATATTAAAGGGTTCCAGCATTAGGAAGGTTGAGAACCATTGCTTTAGTAGATCAGATGAAGGTAAAGGTAGGGGCTTGTGTTGACGTGTTGATGGAGTGACCTAAAACACACATTCATGCCAGGTTGGGAGCTGACATTCTAAGTCTTGTTTATCAACAACTGGGCTAGCTGCTGTAAATCCATCAGAAGAAGAGCTGTGAGAACCTGAATTAAAGATGGTCCAGTTTAGAAGGGCATACAAGGAGGGTAGGAGGAGCTCATGAGACACCCTGTAGGGGTTATGGGCATTTGGGGGTCAAGCGAAGTGGTGTATGTGAAGCTGCCCAAGAGTAACAATCAATCCCTGAGTTCCACACAGGCGATTTCCCTGCCAGAGGCACCAAGCCAGCCTCCAGGCAGCACACAGACTCTCTGCACTGTAAGGTCAGGATTATGGTACATAATCAAAGCCACTGGGGAGAGCTGATGCGTCTGTGTGTTTTGAGGACAGGGCCACATCTAGTCTTCTCAAGTACCCTCTCCCCTGCTACCTGAGACTTTCCTAATTTTAGTATTAAAAGTCTTGCATTCCTGGAAATCCCCTAGGCATAGGTAAATGCAGATGAGTGGCAGGCCCTCCCGCAGATCTTGTGCATTTGTGGACAGGGAAGCCTCTTTAAGGAAAGGACTATAAGGTAAGTATGAAATTACAGTTCTGGAAGGACAGGTGAGTGATTGAAGGGCTTTAAGTTTAAAGCTTCAATAGTTTTGTGACTATGTACGTAAATCACAGAGAGTTTCAACTTGACAGCCAACACAAACCAGATATGACTCCAACCTCTGCCCCTCTTTGGATAGGTGAGCCTATGCAGTGGTTTGAATGAAAATGGCCCCTATAGGCTCATAGGGAGTGGCATTAGTAGGAGGTATGGCCTTGTTGGAGTATATGTGATCTGTGTGTCACTGGAGGTGGGCTTTGAGGTTTCAGAAGCTCAAGTCAGGCCAAGTGTCACTCTCTCTTCCTGCTGCCTGTCAATCAAGATGAGAAACTCTTGACTCCTTCTCTAGCACCATGTCTGTCTGCATGCCACCATGCTTCATGCCATGATGACAATGGATTAACTCTCTGAACTGTGAGCCAGCCCCACTAAAATGTTTTCCTTTATAACAGTTGCTGTGTTCATGGTGTCTCTTCACAGCAACAGAAGCCCATACTAAGACAGCTTAGGTAAATTTTTTCTTGGTTTTAAAACTTTACTTTGTAAAGCATGAGCAATCACACCAGGAACACTGTGCAGGCTAAGAGACACAAAGTTGAGAGTATGTACACACATGCGTGCGCACACACACACACACACCACACACACACACACACACGCAGACCTGTGGCCTACACGTCTTCTCTGTTCCTCTCCAGTTCAAGTCAATTGATAGAATGAACTAATAGCCAAGAAGTCAGAGGCCTGAAGGAGCCTCTTAGGGAGGAGATGGTAGACAAGATGGAGAGAATCAGGTCTTCTCAGCACACCAGCCAGACACCTGCTTCAGGAACCCTTAAGTCTGAGCAATCACCAGCAAGCCCAACTTGCACACTCCGAGTGGGACCTGGCTTTGTCCTAGCATCTTGAAAAGCTAAGATTCAGAAGCACCAGTGGGATGCGCTGTGCCTACTCTCAGCCAAAGGCCCAGCAGAGTTCAGATAAAGCCCTTTGGTCAGACTTACCCAGAACTTGCTGCACTTCTCAGGTGTCCTGATTCAGCACCTCCCTGGTGCTCTCTGAATCCCTCATCCTTGCTAAGAGTTGATCAGGGAGGCCTGGTCCAAGGGACATAGGTGCCCTGCTTCTTGAAGTACCCTGGAGCAGGAGGATGCTGAGAGCTCCAGGGAGCTTGCAGAGGGTCTCTTTTGTCGACCGGCACAGACAGCATCCCATTGGCAGCTTTGAAAGCAACCTAGTTTCAAGCCACTCAAGCTTTGCCTTACTCCTCATCCCACCTGATGAATGACCCAACACGGAGAAGGGTACAGGGGATGTTTCTGCTCACACTCTAGTGTTAGTGGAGAAGGAGGGTCCAAGTCAGGAACACTTGTGGGATTTTCTGCGTTCCAGCTCTGTTCCGATAGAATCCTCTATTATACTCTTGTTCCTTTGGTCTAACTCAAAGCAAAGGGACCTGTTTGAACTGCCAAGGCAGTACTGCTTTTCATTGCCCTTTCTTTTCTCTCACCACCGCCGACCTCTCTGCCCTGGAAGAGGCTGGGCTGTTTATCTGCTCACTGTTTTATGTTCATGACTGCTCTGATCAGAAAGGTCTGACCTTCCTGAAAGTCACAAAAAAAAGTTAAATAAAGCAGGAAAATTCCTGCGCAGCCCGAGCCCCACCAAACCCCGAATTTCTTGTGGCTTGCTCAAGGTAGTCTCAGGCAGGCACACAGTCCCTCTGCAAAGCTCCACCTCTGCACCTGCTGCTCCTGGGTTGCTAGGACACAGAGGGCGTGGTAGGAGGGAGGCAGTCTTGTTCCGCCCTCCCGCCCGCTGCTCTAAGTTGGTCCCCTTAATTGGTCTTATTAGTTGTCTGACCTGAGCCATCTAACTGTGCAGGTCCCGGAGCGCTGGCATAGGCTTAGCGCCCTCGCACCACCCGCGCTCCCTCCCTGCCGCCGCTGCCGCCGCCGCCACTGTCACCCACATCATCGCCTCTGCTCTCCTCCCGCGCCCAGGGCATGCTCCGAGGTCCAGCACCCGGCCCCGGCAGTGGCCAGGCTCTCAACCAGTCTGCGGAGACATGAGGCGCGGTCCTCGGGCCGCCCTGGTTCTGGGGCTGCTGCACATTTACCTGGGTGAGTGGCGAGGGCTCTGGACGGTGGGGGTTGGCGCTCCCTGAGGAAACAGGGGTGCTGAGGCTGCACTGTCCAGTTGCAGACCTTGGGAAGAGAGCAGTCTTCCAACTGGGAGGCAGAGCCATGGGACCCTCCCTGGGCGCTTCTCCAGAGGCTAGAAGCCAGCATCCCGGGAGTCTGGGGTTCTGCTACTAGATATTTTGGCTCCTTTAAACTCGCGCTGGGAGGCTAGGGGACTGATCCGCTGGCTGCCCTGAACAAGGCAGAAAGTGTGACCTTAGCCCAGCACACAGGGCCTCTCTCTGAGCTCTTTGATGGGGTGGGATTGTCCTTCACCCTGATTCTATGTGCCTTCGGTAAAATGTGTCCCTGAAACGATTGAGTCTAGCTCAAGCATACCCTCACCAAGTACCCCAGGGAGGAAGTCTGCAGGGAGACAGAATCCCTCTGTTTCATTAGCTGGGCCCAGATAGGTGACGAGGTGTCTGTTTGTCTTCATTCTTTTTCTAGCCCAGGCCAACTTTGCCCCTCACTTCTTTGACAATGGAGTGGGCAGCACTAACGGAAACATGGCCCTGTTCAGCCTCCCAGAAGACACTCCTGTAGGTAAGAAAGTAGCCTTGGCTGCAGCCCCCCCACCCAGGTCTCCAGGGTGAGTTTCCCCAGAGGGAAAAGAACTCCAGAACTCAAGGACAGGACTCATGACTCCTTGCCCCATGGGTACTCTGTGTTCTGAATGCCCCAGGGTAATGGCAGGGAAGGAGGTCATTGCTGCCATGGTGACCTAAACTGGATCCCTCCTGGAGACTGGGAGGAGGACCCAAAGATGGGGTGGGCTGACTCTCTTTGAAGCATAGTCGTGAGGTGCTTGCTGCTCTTTAGGGTGTGGCCTTGAGCAAACATATTAACCTCCACAAACCTACTTAAAAACCACCTAAGAAGTAGAAAAAGACAAGATCTCCTGAGTAAATTGGGAGCATGGGGACCTTGGGAGAGGGTTGAAGGGGAGGGGAGAGGCAGGGAGGGGAGCAGAGAAAAATGTAGAGCTCAATAAAAATCAATAAAATTAAAAAAAAAGAAAAAACCACCCAAGAACTACCAACCAAGAGGTGTGCAGAATGGTGGGTAGGAGATAGGAATGGTTACACCCTGTAAAAATTCACAAGGTAAAAACCTGGTGAAGGTTTCCCTAGCTCTTGGGAAGATGACTCCTGATCCCAGGGGACCCCTCCCCTCCAGTTTTAACTTCTTGGAGAGAATTCATTTCAGGTAGAAGAATAGTCACTACAGTTAGCCTCCTCCTCCACAGGCTGTACTACAGTACAATAATGTGGCTGATAATGTCTGATCTCTTTGGAGAATAAAGAGAAAGAAGGAAGCAGCCAGCAGGGGTGAGGCCTTGGGAAGAGAGCAGTCCCCAAGGCGCTGAATATTAAACAGTGAAATCCCTAGCTCGGAGTACCCTCTACTTTCAGGAAAAGTTAGGTCCCAGGGTCCAGATACTCCTTTTGTCTCCTTCCAGGTTCTCACGTGTACACCCTAAATGGGACTGACCCCGAGGGAAGCCCTGTCTCCTACCACATCAGCTTCGACCCCAGCACCAGAAGTGTCTTTTCTGTTGATCCCAGTTTTGGAAACATCACCCTGGTGGAAGAGCTGGACAGAGAGGTACAAAGAGGCATGGGAGAAAATCAGGGTTACCATTTGTTTAGTGTTCAGAAAGCTCTGTGCTGCTCTCTGTGGAAGATGGGGTGAGGGAGGGGGTAATCCTCGTTCCGCAGCTCTTCCCCGGCCTGCTTCATATGAGCAAAGCTTTCTTTATCCTTCCAGGGTAGACAGCGGCAACCCCTCAGTAGCAGCTGCCAGCCTCGCTTGTCTTTAAAGCAGATTTTATTAACAATCAAGATTTGTGCTGTGAAGTCTCTGAAAGCCCCCCCCCCGCCGAGTGGGTTTTTAAGCCTGGTCTTGGAGGAGCCCCACAAACCCCAGGGACTTCTACAGTCTAGGCTAGAGAGCAGGAGAGAGAGAGAGAGAGAGAGAGAGAGAGAGAGAGAGAGAGAGAGAGAGAGAGTATCTGAGTTTGGGACAGCCCTGATTCTGGCTACTTCTGAACCCTGGGATGATATAGCTTAAGTTTCCCTCCACTTGCCTACACAACTCAGCCATGGCTGTGTTGCTACTAATCTTTCTGGTTCCATAGCAAAACCCACCAGCCACAGGTCAGCAGAGGGGGCAGGGGGAGGGAGCTGGGGGAAGCGACAGCACTCAGCATGGTGATGAGGATTTTGTAGCGGAGGCAGATTGCTGCCAACACACTACCCTGTGCCCTGTGTGTGTGTGTGTGTGTGTGTGTGTGTGTATATATATATATATATATATATATATATACACATATATATGTATATATATATTTGGTAATCTCCTTGAGATCCCAGCAAGTCCTAGGGAACACTTGGGACACCATGAACATTGACCATTGCTGAATCCTGGACTGTAGGTGTGGAGAGATGACGTAGGGGAGAAGAAAGGAGAAGTGAGGAAAACTCCTCTTGGGTATACCACAACCAGGGTTGCCCCCCCCCCACTTTCTCTAGCAGGACAGCATCTGTTGGGAGACGCAAGGAACCCTCTGGATCTAGGAGAACTCTGGATACACAGAGCCCTCCCAAATAAGGTCTCAGACCTGGTAGGAGGGAACTTCATAAACCACTATGACCGCCTTGCTCAGCTCCCCAACTCCTTAAAGTAGCTGTCTCTGATGGGGCTACCGTTTAGCACAGCCTCTAATCTAAGCTGCTCCCAGTTTGTCACTCAGTTCCTTTGCTTCACAGAAGGAAGATGAGATCGAAGCCATCATCAGCATTTCCGATGGTCTCAACCTGGTGAGTCAGCCTTCATCATACAGCATCCGGGCCTGCACAGGGCACCGTTCCTCTTTCAGCTGTGGCACTCCCCGAACAAACCAAACCCAGGACAGTGAAGGCCTGGCCAAAGTGCCCACGTCTAAGGGGACACAGTGAGATCATGGGTGAATGAAGAGAAAGGATAAGCAGAGGTCAAGGCCTCTCAGCTTCGTTTCTCATGGGTTTCACCAACACCACGCATCTCCTCAGACCTGTCTACTCATTCCCCATCTGCCAGCTTCTGTGTCTGGCTGTTGGCCCCAGGGTGCCAGGTGTTCTCCCTCCCTTTTCCTCCACTCCCACAGCCTCTACCTTCTGCCAGCCACTTCAGTGTTGACATGCTTGTGACAGGCCCCAGGGGCTCTCTGACCACCCAATCTGTATTCAGAGTGCTGTCAAGACTTTCACTGTGAAACATAGATCTGGCCACTCTCCAGTTGGGAAAGCACTGACAGCTGGCCCTCACCTCCCTCAGGATGAAATTCAAGTGGCCCTGCAAGGCCTCCCTGTCAGGTGCCATCTGCCTCTCCCAACGCTTCTCCCCCACCCATCCTGCCAACCATGCAGCCAGACTCTCCTTCTGTGCACTGAATTCCTTTTGTGTCCGTCTCCTCTTGGCTTTGCCCATTGACCCAGCTTCCTGGCTCGTTTCTGTATCTTTCCTCTGGCAAACTCACTACAGGGTTGATACTTCTGGTCCCAGAGGTACCCAAGTGTCCACCACAAATCAGGATCCTTGTAGGGCCTCTGGCTGCAGCATTCAGCACAAAGGACACGTTGGCAGGGGTCATAAACATATTTTCTCAGGTGGTTCTATATTTGGGGCATTGCTCTCAGGACTTGTATATTACATTGCCATTCTAAATGGTATCTCTATATGCTGATTTCTCCCCATAGCTAAGCCACTGCGGTCACTAAAAAATGCTCCATCAAATGTTCCTCTGTCTCTAGGGTGAAACGAAGTGCTTGTCATCAAGGGGTTGCTTAAAAATATTTGTTGCATGAATAAAAAAAGGCAGGATGGAAAGGAAAGGAGGAGGGAGGGAGGGAGGGAGGGAGACAGAGAAATAGTAGTAGAAACATATAGCTGGGGATGTTAGGGACATCTTTTTAATCTCCCAAGAAGGTCTTCCTGCCCCAACTCCTGACTCTTCCACTCCTCAGGTGGCAGAGAAAGTTGTGATACTGGTGACAGATGCCAATGACGAGGCACCTAAGTTCATCCAGGAGCCCTACATTGTCCTGGTTCCAGAGGTGAGCGAGGGACCCCTAGGCAGGACAAAGTTCCCACTGGGGCCCATGGCCTCATCCAAAAGGTCCCCTCTGACTGAACCCTGCATGTAGTATGCCTTTCCATTACTCTCTACGCCCGCTTGCTGTTTTCACTATAATTGAAAATGCCTGCGTATTAATGTTAAATGCATTTTAAACCCATTCTCATGCCCCTACTTTGAGACCTAACTAAATTTTGCTGTATTTCCTTTCAATATTTTTATGTGTGGTTATAGGGCTTTTATTCTTTTTGTTTGACGTAATTGTGATTCTAAAAATATGCTCTCTTTATTCCTTTTCTTAATTTCATTACAACATAAGAATTTTGTTCCTTCCTTATCAAGCTTAGGTCATTAGCATCATCGTAAAAGCTTCTATCAAGTGAACAGCCAGCATACACTGATGGAAGCCAAGAATCCCCTTATATTTGAATATTTAAGCTTCCCATATCTACTGTCCCAAGAAATATCCACCTTTAAGCAAAGCTTTTTAAAAAATATTCACTTGCTTATTGTATGTGACTGTGTGTGTACCACATGCATACACAGGCCAGAAGAAGGGTCACGTCTCCTGAAACTGGGGTTACAGATGGTTGTGAGATGCCGTGTTGGTGCTGGAAACAGCACCCAGGTCCACTTCAAGAACAGCAAGTGCTCTAAACCACTGAGCTGTTTCTCCAGCCCCATACAGACATGTTTTCCCTTTTTAATTTTCTTTTTGTTGTTTGTTGTTTTGTTTTGCAAGACAGGGTTTGTCTGTGCAGCCCTGGATGTCCTGGAACTAGCTCTTGTAGACCAGGCTGGTCTCAGACTCACAGAGATCTGCCTGCCTCTCCCTCCCAAGTGCTAGGAATAAAGGCGTGCACCACCACTGCTGAGCTTCCCCCTTTAATTTTGATTCTATTCAAGCTGAGGGTGATGAAAATCCATACTCATATTATTTGGGAGACAGGAGTGTAGCCCAAACCAAAAGTTCTGGGTTTTGTTGTTGTTGTTTTTTTTTTTTTTTGACTGCTTTGCTCTGTAGAAAGGATGGCTTTGAATTCTGGTCCTCCTGTCTCCACTTGAGATTCTTTTGTCTTCAGACTAGGGGTATAGTTCAGTGGTAGAAGACTTCCCAGCAATGCTTGGGACCCTGAATTTGCCTCCTAGTACAAAAAGAATCCTTAACATAGAGTTAAAAAAATTGAAATTACTCTACTGAGTCACTCACATAAATTCTTTAAAATTTTATTATTTATTTTTATGAACATAAGTGCTTTTCCTGAATGTATATTTGTGTACCACATGTGTGCAGTGCCCAAAGAGACCAAAGTTACAGATGGTTGTGATCCCCCGTGTGGGTGCTGAAAATTGAACCAGGCAATCCTGAATATGTCCATGTTTATAAGCTGTGTCTTTGTAAATTAGGTATAAAGTAGGTGTCACTCATTTCTTACATTACCAAAGTACTTTCCTAAAGGGCCACCTTGTTTGTCCTCTGCTCTATCACGCAAGAGAGCAATTGTCTCCATCCTAATGTTTGCTAAGGGGCCACTCAGTTTAGTGAGTAAAGGCGTTTGCCAATAATCTTGATCATCTGTGCTTGATCCCCAAAGCCCACAGCCCACAAGGTAAAGGAAAGAACCAATTACAAGTTGTCCTCTGACCCACATACAAATGACTGTGGCATGTGTGCGAGTGCATGCACACACACACACACACACACACACACACGCACACGCACACACACACCTCTCGATAAACATGTCTTCTAAGTCCTTGGTGGAAGATGCTCCATTCTTGCAGTAAATTGTGTATATGTGTTCCCTGGTAATCCTGAATATGTCCATGTTTATGAGCTGTGTCTTTGTTTGTCAATTAGCATTTTATATTTAAATCTTTTAGCTCTTAGGGGCCTAGTTTTTGCTTCTCACTCTCCCCTTTCAGACGGCCTCTCTCTTCTCGCTCTCCCCCTTCCCGCCCTTGGCCTTGTGTCCACTCCCCCAGCTTCTCTCTGTCACTTGTTGGGTGCTATGTCACCACTCCTCACCCCTATCCAGTCACCCTGCCGACCTCTCTGTTCCATGATCCCCGTGCCTCTGCCTCCCCCACCGTCCTGTCATTGATACTGACCCTTCTCTGGCTGTGGCCCCTCAGAACACACCGGCTGGGAGCAGCATCTTTAAGGTCCACGCAGAGGACAAGGACACCGGCTCTGGAGGCAGTGTCACCTACTTCCTACAGGTAAGACAGGACATACACGGTGCAATCAGGGCCCTGAGATGGAGAGGACACCTGGGTGTCCTCCACTTCCATCACCAGCTAGCACACCCCCTCCCCAAGTGCCTGCCAGTGTCTCTGTTCTCAAGGGTACCCCACAGGGATGAAGACCAGAAGGAGACAGGAGACCTCTTCCCCAAATTGGCCCATCTTGACTTCCTCAGAGTTGGGCCAGACCCTCTCTCTCTTTAGGATTTTGGAACCCTCAGTTCTCCACTTCCCCCACCCTTCTCCCTAAAGAATTTCTAGACACCTAGCACCCTCACAGCATGCAAGAAATTCATCTAGGACTCAAATGGTCAATAGGAAGAAGAAATCAGGTACTATGCCAAACAAGAGAGTCAGGGTGCCCCAGCCCTCACTCTCATCCCTCTATGCTCCATTGGCAAAGATGGGAGCTTCTGCCCTGGACCACTGCCTTCTCCTGGTCTCCCAGGAGACACTATCCACCTCACATTGCTGCTGTTTTTGTAGCACATTCTATTCTTTCCAAATCTGGTCACCTAATCTCAGATTCTCAAGGCAACATGTCATCATGGCTTAAACTACTAGTTCTAGAGAAATCCTCTGAACTCATAAGAACTGGAGGTGAACACTTCCCCCACAAACAAACACACACTGGCATGTTCCTCCAACATGTTCCTAACTCTTCTACTGGGAATGAGAAACATTACTTATTCAACCATCATGAGGATTAAACATGTGTAAAGCTAAGATTACAGTATCTGGAACCTGTTTCCCAACCTTCCCCAGCTGGAAGAGCCTCTGAGGACCTCAGCAGAGGCATGTGTTTTTAGAGCCTGTTTCTGGTTTCTCCTATCAGACACCACTTATGACCACCACAGCCATTTTTACCTGGTGTGGTTTGAGGGTCCCCAGATCTCTCTCTTTCACTATTACACTTAAGCCCTAGCTTCAACCAAGTCAGAATACTCTGTGAATGCTTCTTCCTGCCAGCAGCCTTTGCTGGGAGGGAGAGCTGGGTTTGACTGACCAAAAGTTTCCTTGATGGAAAACCCCGAGTTCAGACAGGCAGGGGACTGGAACCTGCAATCTAAGCCTGGAAGCCAGGGTTTCTGGGAGAAAGGCCAGTGACTCCTTCAATGGGCAGCATGAGAACTTCTGGCATGGCCTGGTTGCACCCTGAGTTCAGCTGCTCCCCAACTTTACAGAACCTCCACTCCTCCAAGTTCACCATGGACCGGCACAGTGGCGTGCTGCGTCTCCAGGCTGGAGCCACACTGGACTATGAGAAGTCGCGGGCTCATTTCATCACTGTGGTCGCCAAGGTAACAAAGGAGGATGTAGGGGGAACATCCAGTGGTAACTTCAGCCTCTGCTAGGTTGGAGCACAGTGAGGTCCATTAAAGAACGGGTATTTTCTAGAACAAGAGACACAGGCAAAGGGGGTGGGGGGCAGCTGCTTGGAAACTCTTCTGCCTGAACACATTTTCCAGGGAGGCTGGTGTCTCTAGGCTGGAGGGGCCACATCTACTTCTAGGGGTGTCATATGACTCCCTAGGCACTTAGAAGTTAGTCCCTTCGTAGGGGAGGGAAGCCATGACACAGAGATTTGTGTTCCTCTCACAACTTCCATTGTCTCTGTTTCTCTAGGCAGAATGACTCATACTGCTCTCTTTCTTGCTGTGTGACCAGCTACCCTCTCTGAACTCAGTGTCCTCAAGTGCCCATTTCTGAAGCTTTATGAAGTTCCTCCTGTCAGTTTATGAAGCACAGGGTGGGAAGCTGGGAACCGGCAGGCACTCAGCCAAACCTCTTGCCCCAGGGAGAAGGAAAACCCAGCTGCCGCATTAGGCCTATTGGTTTCTTTCGCAGAATCGCAGGATACCCCCCTTTCAGATTACTGCTTGACTGTAGGCCACCTTCCTACAGCCTGTGCTGGGAGGCTGGGTACCACCCTACCTGCTCAGTCATATTCCTGGGGACTCCATGGCCACCAGCATAGACTGGACATATGGAAGGTTCTTAGGAGTTGCTTGAGGCTTGGTTTCCAGCTAGGGGTAGGAATTTAGGTCTGAACTCCTCCCCCTCTGGCACTAATCACACCTAATGTACCTGGAGAGTTAATTAATTCTGTATCCAAAGAAAGCTGTCAGACACCTGACTTAAATGTTCCGTGTGTCATTTCTTTGGCATGCCCAACACCACTGAAAAACAAAAATGGACTCCAGAGACCCAAGAACAAATAGACACTGGAAGGGGCCAGCTGGCTTCACAGCCAGGAGGTGGCAGGAATTTACTCAAGTGGGGCCTGTCACCTTGAGGCCAGCTTGGTTTAACCCTCCTTCTCTGGCCCAATTCCTCCCCAGGATGGTGGCGGCAGGCTTCGAGGGGCTGATGTGGTGTTTTCTGCCACCGCCACAGTCACCATCAACGTGGAAGATGTTCAGGACACGGCACCTATTTTCGTGGGTACACCTTACTATGGTTATGTTTACGAGGACACCCTTCCGGTGAGTGACTGCATCACCTACCTAGCATCCATTGTGTGACTCCCTGGGACAACCCTGAGGGTGGCTGGATTCACCACACACTAGTCAGTCTCCCTGGAGGAAGGCTTGTTAGGAGTCAATTAGGAGGTCAAGAGGTTCTGGAAAGTCACACTTTGGTCCTGGGGCTAGAGAGTGGCAAAATTCACTCGGGTAGTCCCTTCAGCCTTGGGAGGCCAGGTGCAGAGAGCCCTAAGCAGGTCCCAGTGGGGGTCACCTTCTTGTACCACCCAAAGCCCAACTCTTTTTCTGAGTGGGAGTATATCTCCTGTCCACAATGGGGCGGCAGTGTTGGGTCAGGGGAGACACTCTCATCACCACAGCCTCAGACAATGGCTCTTGTTCTTCAAGGGCTCACAAGTGCTGACCGTGGTTGCCATAGATGGAGACCGAGGCAAACCCAACCGCATACTCTACAGGCTCTTGAATGGTAAGTGAGAGTAACTCTCTGACACATTTCCGGTTCTGTGCAACTGGATCCTGGTTTCCTCACCTATGGGACCAGGATAACAAGAAGGTGAGGATAGTTTCCTCAGATGACAACTTTCCTGTATCATTGCTTGTCATTACCCCCAGTGAGAGAGAACACCGCAGAATCCCGAGAGAAACATAGACCCTTTTTGCCCTGGACATAGCCACCAATGGCATGAGTAGCGACATTTCTTACACATTCAGAATTTCTGTGTTTCATTCTCAGTCTTTCTTTTTTGTCAGACTGGGGCAGATAACTGAATGAATTAGATACAATGATGTTGTGGCTTTTCCATAGTACTAGGCCTGTGTGTAGAAAACAGAGGTTCAGAAGGGCGGTTAGGTATCGACTACTGATTATTGATTTTAATCTAAGTCAGATGACTCTAGCACGTTCTCCTACCACAACTGGACAGTAGCCAAGCAGGCCACAGTGTCTCTGGGGTGGTCTCCATAATCCTCAGGAGTCCAGGCCAGCATGGCTGGAGCCTGAGCCCAGCTGCACTTACATCTGCCGTGCGCCACCCTTCCCCTGGGACACGCTGGCACGCGGCCACCTTCCAGGAGTTCAAATAAAACCTTGCCATGACCACCAAGAAATCACCTGTGTATGGGCTCCCTTTCCGGGTGTCTTCCCTCCCCCACCACCTCTGAAAACAGCCCCCCAGTTACAGTACACTCATCCCACTCCCCTCCTCACCTCTCCTTTTCACCCTCCATCTCCTAGGCCTCCAAGTTCCTGTCTGTGTTCCTCTTCCTTCCTTCCATCCCCCCTTTATCTTCCTTTCTTATCTCTTCTTGTTCCTTTTTTTCTTACACACACACCTTTCATGTGTAAGAAAAGGCACATGGGATGGATGCTGAGAGCTGGACCAAAGTTCAAGTCCAGATCTCTAATGGCTAAGGGACCTTAGACAAGTTACTTAGCCCCTCTGAGACTCAGTTTCCTCATTGGCAAGACACAGAGAGGTGACAGTATTACATTCTATAAGGAGCTCTCCATGTGGTACATTTATACAATGGAGTACTACACAGCGGAAAATAATAACGACACCTTGAATTTTGCAGGAAAATGGATGGCGCTAGAAAACATTATTTTGAGTGAGGTAACCCAGACACAGAAAGACAATTATCACATGTACTCACTCATAGGTGGTTTTTAAACATAAAGCAAAGAAAGCCAGCCTACAAATCACAATCCCAGAGAATTTAGACAACAATGAGGACACTAAGAGAGACTTACATAGATCTAATCTACATAGGAAATAGAAAAAGACAAGATCTCCTGAGTAAATTGGGAGCATGGGGACCTTGGGGGAAGGTTAAAGAGGAATGGGAGAGACAGGGAGGGGAGCAGAGAAAAATGTAGAGCTCAATAAAATCAATAATAATAAAAAAAGAATATGTGGCAATGACTCCCATGCTATGCTACCTCCTGTGACCTTGTGCTAAGCTGCAGGACATTTTTCTCTGACAGAGAGTGATGGAGTCTTTGCAGTTAACGAGACATCTGGAGCCATCTCCGTCCTTCAGAGCCCTGCGCAGCTCCGGAGAGAGGTGTATGAGCTTCACGTCCAGGTGACACCCCACTTGCTTGGCTTATCCCTCTCACTGTCCAGTCCTGGAGAGCAACAGAAGTGACCAGACCCAAGGGCTCAGTCCGGGGAGGGACTGAAATGTTACTCCAAGGAGCACCTGCATCAGGCTGCAGCAAATGCTTGCAAAGAGAAGCATGAGATCACAAGCAGGGTTACTGAGAATACAAAGGGAGTATCAGGGTTTGACCCTGGACTCAATACAAATAGAGAAAGCCAGATGTGTTCTAAGTAGCAGTGAGCTAGCTGCATGCACACATACATTCCTTTTGCTCTTGACTGTGGATGTGGCATGACCAGCTAGCTGCCTCAGGGCTCCGCCTCTGTAACTCCCCAGCAGTGATTAACTGTACCTGGAATGGGGAGCAGGAATAAACAAACCCCTTTCTCTCCTAAGATGCGTTAAGTCAGGGTGTTCTGTGATAACAACTGAAAGAAAAATAGGACAGGCATGGAGGGAATGTGCTATCTCTCCCGAGAGGATGGCTGCGTCAGGAGAGGAGCTGTGTGCAACATTCACAACTGCAGAGCTTCAGAGGCTGAGGGTGAGGAGGCTGTGGGGGGGGTGGTGGTGGTGGAGGAAACAGCAGGGGCTGCAGAAGTCAGTGAGAACTTGCCAAGGACTGACTCACAGAACCAAGGGAGCTGAGCCCTCTGACGCTGAGATGGTAGCGCCAGCTGCAGTGTGGAAGTTTCTGTGAAAACTCCAAATGAGGATGGGTGAGAATTGAGTGGGCTAGGAAAGAGAGACAGCAGGCAGAGGCTTCTGGGAAGAGAAGGCCTACAGAGAGGTGTGGAATGGGGTCTGGGAGGGTCATTTTAGAGCAGCGGTTCTCAACCTGTGGGTCATGACCCCAAAGACTATCGGAAAACACGGATGTTTATATTACAATTCGTAACAGGAGCAAAATTGCAGTTCTGAAGTAGCAATGAAAATAATTTTGTGGTTGAGGGGTCACCACAGCATGCGGAGCTGTAAGAAAGGGTTGTAGCATTGGGAAGGTGGAGAATCACTGATTGAGAGCACCTTTTTAGAAGCAGAACATCCTTAGCCGGACGGTAGTGGTGCACACCTTTAATCCCAGCACTCAGGAGGCAGAGGCAGGAGGATCTCTGTGAGTTCGAGGAGAAGCCTGGTCAACAAGAGCAGCCTGGTCTACAAGAGCTAGTTCCAGGACTGGCTCCAAAGCTATAGAGAAACCCTGTCTCAAAAAACCCAAAAAAAAGAAGAAGAAGAAGAAGAAGAAGAAGAAAAAGAAGTAGAACATTCTTATACAATGCAGGAAGGAGGCCCTGGAAAAGGAATATTTGTTACAAGTTTTGTAGGTGCCTATGAACACTCAGTCTTGCCTCTACAGCCTGTATTATTAGTTAGATAATGCTTCATGAGAAATCATCCCAGACTTAGTGGCCTAAAGCAATATACAGGAGTAGGGAGTGCAGGTTCAGCTTGACTGGATCTTGAATTCCAAGGTCATTCACGTAGCTGCAATCAGAGATAGTCAGGGCTGGGATCTCGTCAGAGGCTTGACTGGGGAAGGAATGGCTTTACGACTCACTTGGTTTTTGGCATGACTCGGTTGCTTGCTGGTTTTTGCCTACGGGTTACCTACGGTTAACTCCTTATCCCATAGCCTTTCCAGCATTGCTGCTTGCTTCATGAAAGCCTTGGGAAAGAGAAGCTCTGCAGGAAAAGTGGATTATAATCTCTAATAACCTAACCATGCCGCCAGTCAAAGGCAAGTTGTCAGGTCAGGTCACACTTAAAGAGAGGCATTACAAGGGTACGAACATCAGGAGGAAAAATTATTAGGGCCAGCAGCAGTGTGCCTGCCACACAGCCATAGCCATCTGTTACCATCCTAGGTGACAGAGGTCAACTCTCCAGGAAGCCCAGGTGCTCAGGCCACGGTCCCAGTCACCGTCAGGATTGTGGACCTCAACAACCACCCCCCAACCTTCTATGGAGAAAGTGGGCCTCAGAACAAGTTTGAACTGTCCATGTATGAGCACCCACCTCAGGGGGAGATCCTCCGTGGACTCAAGATCACCGTCAATGACTCTGACCAGGTGTGTGGCCATGGCCTTAAAATTGACTGGGACTGTGCCAGTGCTCAGTTCCAGAGAAGTCACAAAATGAATAACACAAGATAGTGCAGCTAAAAGGTAGCAGAGGGATGGTAGTCAATCCCATACTATTTCCTTAGACATTAATAATCAGCTACAAAGTAAAAGGCAGGCGAAGAAAAGGTCCTCTGCATCTGACCTTCCAATTGCACATCAGTAAATGTCCTTACCTCCTCCCGTGCTCAGCACAGTACCAGGCAGATGGTTATGAGACACCTTGTGGTTGCTGGGACTTGAACTCAGGACCTCCGAAAGAGTAGCCAGTGCTCTTAATTGCTGATCCATCTCTCCAGTCACAACTAAATTTGATTCTTAATCAACTCCCCTTTGTAGAGAAAGAGTACTCACTGCTTAGGGCTAAAGGGATGTAAGGGCTCCCCACCTAGCACAAATATATAATGTATTTCTGTTTTTATTTATCTTCTATTTCCTCTCTCCAAATTCTGTTGCCCAGGGAGCTAATGCCAAATTCAACCTACGGCTGGTGGGACCTGGAGGTATCTTCCGAGTGGTGCCACAGACAGTACTGAATGAAGCCCAAGTCACCATCATAGTAGAGAACTCAGCCGCCATTGACTTTGAAAAGTCTAAATTGTTAACCTTCAAGGTAGGTGGCAGTATTGCACTGCTCTAGGACTGGAGGATGGCTCAGCAGTTAAGAGCACTGCCTGCTCTTCTAAAGGTTCTGAGTTCAATTCCCAGCAACCACATGGTGGCTCACAACCATCTGTAATGAGATCTGGTGCTCTCTTGAGGAAGAGACCTGGTCAGTCGTCCTCATCAACTTAGACTGTGAAACCTGATATGGACAAGTTCAACAGAACCGCCATATACGAGCTGCCCATGCATGCTTCAGCATTGCCAGGGCATAAATTATGGGGGGAGGGATGAGAAGGTAGGGCTGAAAGTAGGCTAGCTCACACCATTTCCGGATCCAATGTGGGAGGACCATTGTCACTTCCAGTCCTGGGTGGTTCTATTTGTTTTTTCCCAGAGTTTCTGCCCATCCTGTGGGCATGTGAACAATAAGAGGTAGGTTGGAGGTGGGGATGTACCCGCCCCCCCCCAACACACACACAGATTCTACAAAGTTCTCTTAGCCTCAACCTTACTGACTGCCAGCTTTTAAACCACCACTGTAATGTAAGGGCTGCAGAGTCAAGGACACGCTACCAATATAGTTGGCTGAGTTAATAGATGGAGAGAGAGAAACTGTGTGATACTCATGTGCCTCTGATATTTGTCATCTGTACCAGTAACAACCCTAACAGAAGTGGGGAAAGATATTTTTTGATGTCATTTATAATTATGTAACACTATGAATACATATAAATAATGCCTGTCATATATTAACATGTGAGTAATATATTAACGAAAAGGTACTTCATTAAGATTATATAACTTATCATTATTTATAATTTTATATGCTCACAGTATGTTGCCAGCATCATGATAAAAAGTGAGATATTAAAGGCTTTGTCTGATGTTAGGAATAAAACACAAATGCCTGCTGTCACCAAGATAATTTAACTCAGTGTTTGGAATGACATAATTCCAGATAAAGAGGAAATATGAGCTGCAAATTCCAGAAAGAAGGGGCCAAAAAGAAGTATTATTGTTTCCTTAGAAAAAAAATTTAAGAAAAACATTGAAAGATTCTTGTAAATAAAGCAAAATCACCGCACAAAAGTTAGCTTTCTACACCCAACAGTTTTCTTAGGGAGTGAGAAGAGGGGGAGAGGATATGAATATAGTGGAATAAAAGGCACGTTTGCAAAAGTAATTAATACAACATTCTTAGGAATTATCCTAAGGAGAAACATGCAACACTTCAGTGAAAAATGCAAATTTCCCCAGTTGTTTCTAAGGAAGACAAGGCTAGAAAGGTGTTCCTGCCTTTAAAAATGCAAATCTTCCCTAAGAGTGTTGTTGTTGTTGCTGTGCTTATTTTGTTTTGTTTTAAGTCAAAGCCTTGCAATATTGCCCAAGCTGGCCTGGAATTCCCTGCGTTGCAGAGGCTGACCTCAAACTCACAATCCTCCTGTCTCTGCCTCCTGAGTTCTGGGATTACAGGCACGTGCCACTATGGCTATTCAAGTCAAATTAACTCTGACCTAGAATTTCCTTCGATGAGAAAACTTGATAAAATTATAGTGGCTCGTATCTGGAGAAATCGACTTATAAGAACAGCTGGAAACTTAGCTTAGAAAAGAATATGTAGATCCATAGAAGAAGACAACAATAATAGCAATTCCAGACCTGGGCACAATGGGAGTGATTGTGCAGACTCACAAGTGAGGGATGATGAGGGACTGTGAAGATGATAGCCGGGACAGCCCACCAGGAGCCAGAGTAAGAATGGGGTACACAGTGGGTGTGGTGGTACATGCCCATGTTCTTAGCACTTAGGAGGCTGAGGAAGAATGGGGTACACAGTGGGTGTGGTGGTACATGCCCATGTTCTTAGCACTTAGGAGGCTGAGGAAGAAAGACTGGCAGTTACCGCTGGAGTTTGTAGTAAGACCCTGACTCCAAAAAACTGCAACACAACAGCAGGAAAGATGGAGAGATGAACACATGACCAGTTCTGGGGGAACGGGTGGTAGTGGGCCCTCAGTGGGATAACTGCCCTCCCAGACAAGTGTTTCTCGATCTTTCTCCAGCTCCTGGCCATTGAAGTGAATACCCCAGAGAAGTTCAGCTCCACAGCAGACATTGTGATCCAGCTTCTGGACACCAATGATAATGTCCCCAAGTTCACCTCTCACTACTACATTGCCAGGATCCCAGAGAATGCCCCAGGGGGCTCCAACGTGGTGGCTGTCACAGTAGGTTGGGGACTGGTTCATAAAGCCAACAGTCATTATCTGTGATCTGTTTGTTTGCTTGTTTTGTTTTTCAAGACAGGGTTTCTTTGTGGAATCTTGACTGTCCTGAAACTAGCCCTGTAGTCTAGGCTGGTCTCAAACTCAGAGAGATCCACCTGCCTCTGCCTCCTGAGTGCTGGGATTAAAGGTGTGCACCACCACTGCCTGCCCAACTGTTAGCTGTGACCTTGAACAAGGTCCTTGCCCTCTGTATGCTGTATGTCTCTGATTCTTCACCTAATGATAATCTGTGTCTTCTCTCACTGTTATGTAGCCAGGGCCAGATGAGCAAAGGGTCTTGTGATATGGCAGAAGGCACAGACTCTTACAGTCTGCTCATAAAGGAGTATCTCCTTACCTTTGCCATGTGTTGTAGAAGCAAGCGCCAGGCCACCTCCTGCTAATGATAATGGCGATACATGTGCAAACTCCAAGCACGAGGCCTGAAGTCCGTTCCCATCTTCCCCTTGTTTATGAAAGAAAAAAGTATCTCCCAGTCATAAACCTTTTTGGTTTGTTTACATTTGACACCTCCCTAAAGAAAACTAGGCAACCTCCAGGATTCTTCCTCCCCAGCTGGGCACACCCCAGGCTCTGCCAGCTTTCCATTGCAAGCTGCCTTCTGCTTGCAAGTACAGAAACTACTTACTGCCTGTCTCACCATAGTGTCGGTGCCATTCGGAGCTTTCTTTTTTCCAGGCTGTGGATCCAGATACAGGACCATGGGGCAAAGTTCAGTACTCCATCTACGGGACCGGGTCAGACCTGTAAGTAGATCCAGAACACGAGACAAAGCAGTTTGCAAGGCTCTGGGTGAAGCGAGCCCCTGCTTAAGCAGGACGGACCACCAGTAAAAGGATAAGAGCCAGATTAGCGATGTGAGCATCCCAGGGTACAGGGTAAAGAGGGGCGAGGAATGGAAGGAAGCCGTGGAGAGCCTGAGGTAGAGATAAGGGACCACTAGCGAGGTGACTGGAAAAGAAGAAGGCTGCGGTAATAGTCTGGAGCATAGGTAGTGACATCAGAAGGCAGGTGAGCAGGGACAGGATAGGGTGAGTGTAGGGTGACAGTCTGTGGTAAGGAGGACAGGTGGCAGTTGGGCTGCCTGTCAACGGCTGGATCTGAGTCCTAGAGTCATATCATAAGGGGCAGGAGCTGGTGGGATGCTTGGGGAAGCTGCCCAATGTCTCACTGAGGACTTTTGGATGCATCTTATTGCTGCAGGGGTGTGTGTGTGTGTGTGTAGGCATGAGCAGGCATGTACATGTGTACATGAGCACCTGTGCTTCTGTTTTCTGTGCCTTGTAGATTCTTGATTCATCCATCAACGGGGCTTATCTACACTCAGCCCTGGGCCAGCCTGGATGCTGAGGGCACGTCACGGTACAACTTTTATGTGAAGGCCGAAGACATGGACGGGAGGTACAGCCTGGCAGAGGTGTTTGTCACTCTGCTGGATGTCAACGACCACTACCCTCAGTTTGTGCAGAGCATCCAGGAGAAGACGATGGTGCTGGGAACCCCAGTGAAAATTGAGGTGGGTTTCAGAGGCAGCTGAGCACCCTGACTGGGCCATAAGCGTTGAAGTTAGATTAAATGTGTCCTACTAAGGGCACTGGGCTACATGGCACTATACATAGCTTCCTTTCCACCCTGACTAGAAAGCGTGCCTAGGAAGGAAAGCATCACCAATGAAACACCTGAGGCTCAGAGGGCTTGAGTGCTGAGCTTGCCTGAATTTATGTCACTGACCTGCGTGCCTTCAAAGCATGCTTTTCCCACAGTACACTGTCTTCATAATGCAGAAAAGACATGCGTTCTGAATCCCAACAGACACGCTCTGAATACCAGACATTCCCCTTCCATCTCATCGTGGACCGGTCACTTGGCATCCAACAACCACACTACAGACGTATTCTGAGAATGGAGTTACATAACACCTACATAGACTATGGTTCAGAGTAGCGCATAAATTCTCCTTTCCCAATTCTGTTCTAGTCCAAATAGGATTAGAATTCTTTCCCATCAACTCAGAAAGCCCCCCCCATCCTTATATACTGTTTTAGCCAACGGATATCTTCCCCAAGTGATCCTCCCGCCCTCTCTGCCCAGGCTACGGACAAGGATGCAGAGGAACCAAACAACTTGGTAGACTACTCCATCACCCGTGCAGAGCCAGCCAATGTGTTTGACATTGATGCTCACACGGGAGAGATCTGGCTCAAGAATTCCATCCGCTCCTTGGAGGCTCTCCACAACATCACGCCCAGTGGGGAATACTCGTGGTCCCTACAGGTGCAGGCCAAGGACCGAGGCTCCCCGTCTTTCAGCACAACAGCCTTACTCAAGATTGACATTACAGACACCGAGGTGAGCACAGTGCCTTGGTTGGGAAAAGGGGGCCGAGAGTAACTTGTGCCGAAAATGCAAAGGACTTTCTGTGAAATCAAAACCAAGGGTTGGGAATCAAATTGAAATTCTTGCTTCAGTATTAATTAGTGATGTAACTCTAGGCTATCTAAGCCTCCATTACATTTTCTGTGTTAGAAGGTAGAAGCAAAAGCATTATGTGGAGTTCACTGTCTGGCCGGAATCCATCAAATACAAGGTTCCTGGTTCATTTTGGTTTATGGTTCTCCCTGTGAGCAAAGATAAGCACTATTTTGTTAGTTCAAGGGAAGACTCCAGCAAAGCAGGAGGTTGGACTCTGCAGGAGGCTGCTACAGTCTCTCTCACTTGATTTTGCCTGAGGGATGCCTTGGGGTGGGATGTTTCGACCTCTCAGGCTCAGAGAAGCCACACAGCCTCTGTCCTACCGGGAAGAGGAGTAAGTAGTTAAACATAGGGCACAACTTTCTCTTTCAGACACTCTCCCGAGGTTCCATGGCTGCCTTCCTCATACAGACCAAGGACAATCCCATGAAGGCTGTAGGTGTGTTGGCTGGTGTCATGACTATTGTTGTGGCCATAACCGTCCTCATCTCCACCGCCACCTTCTGGCGTAACAAGAAGTCCAACAAGGTCCTGCCTGTGAGGCGTGTGCTCCGTAGAAGGCCCAGCCCTGCACCCCACACAGTTCGCATAGAGTGGCTCAAATTCAGGAGGGCTAAGGCTGCTACCAAATTCATACTCAAAGAGGAGCCTCCCAATGAGAACTGCGATACCAGCAGGGCAGAAACCACAGTGCCCCCAAGAGCTCCAGCTCTCCCGCCACCCCCCAAAATGGTATCCAGTACAGTGGCCCAACGGACGGTGCCTACTGTCTCTGGATCCCTTGCCCCACAGCCGCCCCAACAGTTACCCAACCACAAGCACTTAGGAGGTCCCGTTCAGTCTTCTCTGGTCTCTGAGCTCAAGCAAAAGTTTGAGAAGAAGAGTCTTGACAACAAGGCTTACTTCTAGAATGTCCCCTGATTCTTCTCTTTCCATCCTCCTGTACTGACTCTCAAGGTCACCTCTATTTTGTACAATGCTGCCACCCTGTATACGGGGCTCTGCAAAGGGCTTTAGGCAAAAGATTCCTCAGCCAGATTGCAGTTGGCAAATACAGGCCCACTACCCAAGTCCTTGGCACAGCTACAATACTCCCTATTCTTCAGAGAATAGAAATCCACAAGGAATCAAGTCTGTGTGTTTCTACTCACCAAGCCTAGACCTTGAAGACCTACGGGGACCTTGCCATCCTTAGTTGAGAAGTAGGGTCCAGACCACAGGTGGCAAGACTGGCAAGAATCTAGATCCTGAAGCTTCAGCTAATAGCAGGTTAATGGAGGTTTGTTCTCAGCTAAAGCTGAAAATCAGTGAGCTTTGTGGGCTATAGGAAAGGGCCTAAAAACCCATGTTAACTATAAGATTCTGTGCCCAAAGCCAGTGGACAATAGAACTGGCACCTAGAAAAGACTGTGCTCCAGACATGTAGGTGTAAGGTGATCTCTCCCAAGACTGGGGGCAGATGTCTCCAGCCTAGCTTGAAGAGACAGGGCAAGGTGGTAGGTGGATATCAGGCCTGAGCCCAGTTTTGATTCAGCTCTTCTCAAATGACATGACCTTAGAGATATTGTTTAAACTCTAGTTGTCTTCTTCCTTGTCTGAAAAATGAAGCAAGAAAACCCTAAGAAAACAGTGACCTGAAGGCTTTAACCAAGTGCAGTGCAGCAGGATTGCAAAGTATTTGTCCTAGGCCAGCTCTCTGGCTACAGTTCATCCAGAAAGTATTAGCACCTCCAGTGACGCCACCTAGTGTCCCCAGGAGGGACTATGCTGTAATTGGGGACAGTCACTGCCCTAGACAGTCATAGCCTGATAATGACTTTCCCTGAACTCACACATCTTTCCTCCCACCCATGTCAATATCCCTCACCCCACGTCACTCACAAAGAACCAGTCAGGCGGTAATATTCAGCCCAGCTCTGAGAAATGAGTCTCCCAGAGTGATTTGCTCCATGCACACAGCGGATCAGTAGCAGGATTCAAGTCTGCGAGCTCCATGTCCACACCATTTTTCTCTAGCTGGGACACACCTTGTTAGCATGTGATAATCTTGCAGGAGAGAAATCTTGCACTCTGCTATGGTTAATGCACAGAAGTCCCGCTTTCCTTTGAGGAAACTCTTTAAGAAAATCTAGATACATACGTTCTTCAAAGCCCTCCAGGATTCCGTGCTTTCTGATGTGATCAGATTGTATGAACATGTGCTTCTCTTGATGCCCCGGTCTGTGTTTTGAGGTGTTACACAGATGTGCTAGATGCAGAGTCCTCATCTGGAGGTCTGCAGTCACTAGCTCACACAGTATTGAGGGATGAACACTGGCCGTCCATCTGGACACCAAGCCCACCCAGAAGGCACTATCTAGCCCAAGTCCTGTCTGGAAGGCACTGTCTAACCCGAGTCCGCCTGGATGGCATGGTCTAACCCACGGTTCAGGAAAGTGCTGGCCTGGACCATGTTTGCATCACAGGGAGTTCAATATCCTATGATATGCATGCAGTCAAACTCTTTTGTAAACACTAAATAAAACCTATCATTCAAAAGATAAACTGACCTCCTGGTCCTCTTGTATTGATGCTTACTGAACTGTGGGGACCAATATCCCTGACTCAAAGCTCATTCAGTGATGATGCCATTCATGACCTCCTTTCTCACACTGAGAGACATTGCAACATTTTGTCTAAATTGTCCTCCTACATCTTGATTACAAGATTCTGCATTGCCCAATCTAGAAGGGTCCAATCAGCATTGCTTGGAGGAAGAAATAGGCCGGAAGCACAGGCTAATGATCCTGAAAGCAGTCCAGTGGGAGCAGGATTGGCAAGGCCTGGTGTGAGCATGATGCCAGGAAAGCGGTTCATCTCTGGGAATGAGGTAGTGAAGGGGTCTGGACTGGAAGTTCTGTTCAGCACTGCAGTCCTTAGGAGGAGGGTGGGTTTGTGGATAGACTCAATAACTTGACTCAAGGAGAGACAGTCTTGGAAATGACCAAGGGGGAATGGGCCTAGTGTAAGAGGAAGTGCAGGCTGCTTTTGGTCCCGACTGCCCTGCTAGCTTACACCCGAAATAATGACACAGAAACTGTATTAATTAAATTACTGCCTGGCCTATTATCTATAGTCTCTTATTGGCTAACTCTCACATCTTGATTTAACCCATTTCTACCAATCTGTGCCACACCATGAGGTCGTGGATTACCGGGAAAGATTCTAACCAGCATCAGTCTTAGGCAGGAGCTTCATGGTGTCTGCCTGTCTGCCTTTCTTCCCAGCATCCTGTTCTGTCTACTCCACCTATCTAAGTTCTGCCCTATCAAAAGGCCAAGGCAGTTTCTTTATTCAACCAATGAAAGCAACACATAGTCAGAAGGACCTCCTACACCAGCCTAGTAGCTAACAGGAGACAACTGGGAGAGAAGAGGATAGAGCCAAACAAGACCAGCGAATGTGGTTAGCACTGAAGGGGACACTGTCAGTGAGGTGAGGCCTGCAAGTCCCACAGCATGAGGAAATGGCAAGCTGGAGGGCAGCCTACTGTAGCACACCGAGATAGGCCCAGACCTACAGTATGGCCTGATGATAGGTTTCCAAGTCAGTAAGTGGGAAGGAGACAGGAAAAGCAACTGGGAATGTCATCCTCTTTCCAAAACCTACAAATGGAGTATTAACCTCATGCCCAATCAGTAGGGGTGATTCTAAGTGATCTGAAGTCATTTTTCCATCCCTGTGAGCATGGACTCATGCATATAACTGTGTATGTAGATACACTGGGTGGGGCTACCCATGCACATGAGGAGGTCAGAGATCTCTCTCAGATGTCTCCTTCAAATACTCTCCACCTTATTTATTGACATAGGTGTTGTCTCACTTTTACCTGAAGCTTGCCTATTCTGCTGGACTAGCTGGCCACCAAACTCTAGTGATCTGTGCTTGTCTGGGATTACAAGCACACTCCTTAATGCCTGCCCGTTTTTTAAAATGTGATTCTGGGGCTCAAACTCAGGTCTTCATAAAGTGCATAGCAAGCCCTTTGCTGGCTGAGCCATCTTCCCAGCCCTCTAAGCTCAGACTTTTCTAATTTTATGAAATAATAAGGTGCTTTTGCAGTTTGACAGTCTTAGGTGTTGCTACCTATGTGTGAATTTGTTTAAAAGACCAAGGCTGTTTGGGTCCCACTTTTCTTATCATCAGTACAGGGTGCAAATGCTTGTTGCTGTGAGGGCAGCAAGAGCAAATATATGCAAACACCTAGTGTCTACTTTGTAGCTACTGATAAAGCACAGTTGCTATTCTTAAGATGTATAAGGTGCATTTGAGGACGGCTTGCAGTGGCCCACATACAAGAGTCCGTGTCCTGGAGGAAAGGACCTTTGTACACAGCCTTACACACGGATGACCCACAGAGAATGGAGGAGGACAGATGAAAAGAACTGGAAGAAAGCAGGTAGACACTCTGTAATCCATCTGTAACTTGGAGCTTTTTGGCATCCTCACTCCAAGCAAGAGCTGACAAGATGTCTTGGCATCTTGTCAGTTTGGCATCCAAACTTAAACCAAGAACTGAAAAGATATCACTAAGAGAGGATGAGAGGTTTTGTCTTGCAACAGCTCTTCCTCATAGCCAAGCTGGCAAATGTGGTAAAAGGTGGGGATGAGAAAATGGTCCTTGTTTCTCAAGACCTTCAAGAGTTCTGTCTGCATGAACAAAGGTGCTTTGCTGTTGATGAGAGAATTTCACTGTGCTGATCAGGTAGTCTTGAATTCATGGGCTCTGATAATCCTCTTGTCTCGCTTTCTGAGTAGTTGAGACTACAGACTCCATGCTTGTCACAATGGGAGCTTTTGAGAGAGTCTAGACTTTGAAAACTTTCCATGGGTGTTGGCATCAGTTGGCAAGCAATTCCTCTTCTCTGATGGTTATCAAGACTCCCATCATGGGGAAATGGACTGAGATAAATGAGAAGATCCCAAATGAGGACCACGGCTATGCCTGGTATGTGGACCTATGGAGGTCCCTTTAGAGGATCAGAAATAACTAAGGAGTAGAGGGGTAAGGAGTAGAGGTGACAATGTGGCTTTTTTCTACCTGTAGTATAATAGTGTCTTAGAGTTTCCATTGCTGCAATGAAACACCATAACAAAAAGCAAGTTGAGGAGGAAAGGGTTTATTTGGGTTATGCTTCCGCAACACTGTTCATCATCAAAGGAAGTCAGGGCAGGAACTCAAACAGGAAGGAACCCAGAGGCAGGAGTTGATGCAGAGACCATGGAGGGTGCTGCTTACTTGCTTGCTTCACGTGGCTCATTCAACCTGCAACTTATAGAACCCAGAACCACCATCCCAGGGATGGCACCACCCACAATAGGCTGGGCCCTCCCCCATAAATCACCAACTAAGAAAATGCCCTACAGGCTTGCATCATATAAAGGCATTTTCTTAATTAAGGTTCCCTTCTCTCAGATGACTTTAGCTTGTGTCAATTTGACATAAAACTATCCAGCACAAATACAGAATTTCCATTTTAAAAGGTTTATTTCTTCTTAGAAGAAAAAATAAGAACCTAAAGAAATTATTGAGTATTAATTTCAATATCAGTATTACCATTGATTTTTAAAATGTTATTTGAACTGCCATTGGTTCTCAGTACATCTTGATGAGTACAGTGGTTGTAGTAAGGTCAGTCTCTGATTCATTTGTAGAACAACGGGATACATTCTCTGTAGACCAGTGCCCTGCCATCTGCTGGATAGGCGATGGGCAACTCATTGACTTTTTCAAGGTCAAATTTCTTTAGCTAAAGTAAAGAATATTCTGCCATCCTTTTTAGAATAATGCATATGAGATGTCCTGTGCAAATGTTGTAGGGCTGTGTGCATACAAAGAATAGCATTTATTAATTTCTTGCCACTGTCAAGCATAATTAAATGATCGGTTTAATGAAACAGAGCTCTATTGGCTTTAGCTCTACAAAGCTAAATACTGTGTTCCTTTTCTTATGTTTGAACTCTGTCCATCAAGTTCCTTGATTAGAATGCAGTGGATGCCCAACAAATACTTGTTCAACAAATGGGTGGAGTCAAGCTGTTCTGTCATAGAAGGTTTGTTTTAGGGGCTGGAGGTGTTGTGGGATATTTGTACACTCTGTGAAGGTGCATTGCTGTAATTGGTGTAATAAAAAGCCCAAATGGTCAATAGCTAGACAGGAAGAAATTGGTGGGACTTCTGGAGACAGAACAGCCTCTATGAGGAAGAAGAAAGGCAGAGTCACCAGCCAGACATGGAGAGGAGACACAGAAAAAACAGGATGTGACAGAACACAGATGAACAGAAATGGGCTAATTTAAGTTGTAAGAGCTAGTTAAAAACAAGCCTAAGCTAAGGTCAAGTTTTCATAATTAATAATATAAGTCTCTGGGTCATTATTTGTAGGCTATTGGACCAAACATAGTCTGACCAGAAAGCTTGCTATGTGGAGCTTATTCCATGGTGGGTTGTTAGCTGTTACCCCCCTTTTCTAGCTCCTCATTCCCCTCCATGACTCTGTGACCATCACCATCCTCACAGACAGCTGGAAGATCTTTGAAAGAGCTCTCCTTGCACTGCGGTACGGCTTGCGGACCCCTGAAGGCTTTCTTGTGCAGAGAGCAGCAGCCTAAACAGCATTCACAGCAGTTGTATGGCCCCTGGGCTGCCCACACATAAACACCCACAGGCACTGCCAGGAGCACAACGCACAAGACCACAGTGATGTGCAAGAGGCGCTCACGACCCTCCAGCCCACCACTGTCTTTGCCTGTCACAAAGACCACACACTGGCCCTGGCCTGGAGGCTGATTCCTCAGGCTGAGGCATGCTTTATATTCAGTAGCAGGGAGAAGGTCATCGACAGCGTAGGTGTTGATCCCAGGGCCTATGTGGACCACTTTCTTCCTAGGAGCCTCATCAGATGTAATGTAGAGAGTGAACCACTGCTCCTCTGGGAGGCTGGGCACTGTGAGCCACTCCAGCAAGATGCCTTGCGCTGTCTGCTTGACTACCCGTAGGTCAACATAGACACTGCCCTCTGAGGAGATGGAAAGAGAATGCAAGGCAGGAATGGCCTGGACCGGCTGGATGTAGACTGAAATGACAAGGGAGCTTCTGCCAATGGAGTTGAAGGCCGTACAAGTATAATTACCACTGTCTATCAGGTGGGCAGCTGGAATGACAAGCTGGGATAGAATGGTATCTTCGGCAACGGATGAGGCCGACACTGGGTAAAAAGAAGAATGAAACAGCTGTGCATTTCTTTGACAGATGCTGGGAAGCTCTAGCAATGTCAGGCCTCATATTAAAATGATGGTTACTATTTATTAAGCATGTACCTTGCGTCTGAGATTACCTTTCTGGAAACTATAGAGTATGCATTTAATTTGTATATAAGGTGCTGAGGGTTGGAGCAGCTGATTAACTTATCCATGGTTGTTCAGAGACAGCAATCATGTGGAGCCCGTTCTTCCCTCTAAGGAGAGCATATTCTTTTAACATTAGTTGTGCTCACTTTGGCCTTGCTGAGCCTACTATCATGGCTTCAGAAGCTTTTTCAAAATGGGGTGATTAAGAGCTATCGTAAGCTCTAGATGAATTTTTTTTATTAGATTAAAAAAATACCAATTCAAATTCCCATTCCCTCCCCTCCTCCCATTCCCTCCACACACCTTCCTACCCAACCCCCTCCAATCCTAAGAGAGGGCAAGGTACCCTGCCCTGTGGAAGGTCCAAGTCCCTCCCCACTACATCTAGCTTGAACAAGGTATACATCCAAAGAGAACAGGATCCCAAAAGCCAGTACATGCAGCAGAGACAAATCCCAGTGCCACTGCCAGTAGCCCCTCAGTCTGCCCCAACTGTCAACCACATTCATAGGGACTAGTTTGGTTCTATGCTTCTTCTGTCCCTGTCCAGCTGGAGTTGGTGAGCTCCCATTAGCTCAGGTAAACTGATTCAGTGGGTGAACCCCTCATGGTCTTGACCTCTTTGCTCATATTCTCATTCCTTCCACTCTTCAACTGGACCTTGGGAACTCAGTCCAGTGCTCCGATATGGGTCTCTGCCTCTGTTTCCATCTGTTGGTATACGAAGGTTCTATGGTGATATTTAAGATAATCATCTATCTGAATACAGGGCAAGGCCAGTTAAGACACCCTCTCATCTATTGCCTACAGTCTTAGCTGGGGTCTTCCTTGTGGATTCCTGGGAATTTCTCTAGAGCCAGGCTTCTTGCCAACCCCATAATGGCTTCCCCAATCAAGATATCTCTCTCCTTGCTCTCATATCTGTCCTTCCTCCATTCTTACCTCCCAGATCTTCCTCAGAACCCAGAGATCAAATACGTAGGTCCCTGCCTCTTTCAAGTACATGGTCCTGGGCAAAGTGCTTAAATTCTCTGAGCCTCAATTTTCTTGTCAGGAAAATGAGATGACATGCACACTACAAGGTGCACAGAAAATTTCATCAAGTCTTACCTGATACTGTTTCCGGGAGACTAGAGATAGCAGAGTATTAAGAGTGATTACAGTGGGGCCAGCAAGATACCTTAGCAGCTAAGGGTTCAACTCTTAGCACTCACATGGTGGCTCGTAGCTATCTTTAATTCCAGTTTCAGGAGATCCAATGACTTTTTCTGGCCACTGTAGGCACTAGGCATTACGTGGTTCACTGGCATACATGAAGGTAAAACAGGTTTTGGGTAGGCTAAGAATAAGATAAGCTAGAATCATTGGAGAGGAGGAACCACCAACTGAGAAAATGTCTCCATAAGATTAGGCTGTAGGCAAGCCTGAAGGGCATTTTTTTTAAACTGGTGGTCAATATGGGTGGGGCCATCCCTGGGCTGGTGGTCTTGGGTTCCAGAAAAAAAAGTAGACCGAGAAAGCCATGTGGAGCAAGCCAGTAAGTAGTACCCCTCCATGGCTTCTGCACCAGCTTCTGTCTCCATGTTCCTTCAAACCCTGTTTGAGTTCCTGTCCTGACTTCCTTCATTGAGAAGCAGTGATGAGGGAGCATGAGCCAAATGAATCCTCTCCTCCCCAAGCTACTTTTGTCATGGTGCTTTATCACAGCAGAAGCAACCCAGACTAAGATGCCATAGACATCAAATAAACAAATACAAATTTAAAGCTGAGTGATGGTAGTGCATCCCTGGAAATATTTCTTCATTTTAAAAGAAAACTACAATGATGAAACATGTCTTTCTCTGCTGTTAGCATTTAACCCCCAGTCAACAGGGTAAGATCAAAATAAAGAGAAAAGTGTGGTGCACACCTTTAATCCCAGTACTCGGGAGGCAGCGGCAGGGAGATCTCTGTGAGTTCAAGGCCAGCCTGGTCTACAAGAGGTAGCTGCAGGACAGGCTCCATAGCTACAGAGAAACCCTGTCTCGAAAAACAAACAACAACAACAAACCTTAAAAAAATAAAGAGAAACGTGAAGAAATTCAGTCAACTCTGTACTTTTTAACCACCTGGGGTTCATCATCACTTATGACAAGTGACTTGGCTGTAGCCCCTCAACTCCATTTCAACTATTCTAGACAGAGGAAGAGTTAAGAAGCTAAGAATGTCCTTCCAGCTCTACTATGCTCCTGGGGAGCTCTTGTGTGATTTTGGAAAATGCTGATACCTACTCCAAGAAAGGAGTTGCCCTCTTGGATCCCAGTTTTGGGCCCCTGGAAGTCATTTCTTTCCTGCAGGCCATATTATAATTTTGAGCTAATATTGTCTGATTATCACAATAATAGAAAGTATATAGTCAGGCGATATGTAGGACTTGCTAGCCTTACCTTACGGGTATCACTCAAGGGGACACCACAGAAGTACATATGTAACAATACATATTATTGGCCCTGGACTCACTCACTGAGTTCAAATATCCAGAGCAGGGTCTTATAAATCTTATTTCAAATAAGCACCCCTGCATAATTCTGGTGACTCTTGTTAGAATAGCCTCTAACTAGAAATTTTAGAATTCTAAAATGTTAGTATTATGCTTTTTATTTAGAAGGTTCCCCCAAAATATATTTGTTCATATTCAATTTTATTAACATTTGAACATATTTAAATACTTATAAAATCACCACTTCCAGTATATCCATTTCTCTGAGATCTGCATGTACCCACCTTAAACAGAGCTGATAGTGGAATACTCTCTTGAACTCTTTTTTGTTCTGGAGAGGTAATGCACAAATAGGCCAGTCTTACCTGCACCTATCACTCATGACAAGGACAGTTTAAACCTCTGTAATGAGACAGAGTCCTAACAGACCTCTACACTGCCCCCATATATACCCAGAGAGTACACCAGACTTACCATCAAATTCTCTCCATGTGCTCAGAGGATACTTCCATGCTATGGTTGGTGAGGGACTGGCTTGTGCCAAGCACTGCAGGGTCCCATTCTTTCCTGCCTGGATAGTGACGTTGGCACTAGGAGTTGAGATATTTGGCTTCATACAAACACTGAGCTCAGTCTCATGTAAAAGCTGCCCTGCCTTAGAGACAGGGCTCTGGCATATCAGGTAAGAACTCACCAGTATGAGTGGGGGACCAATGGAGTTGATAAACTGAACAAACCCCCTTAACCGGCAGTCACATACCCAAGGATTATTATGTAGCGCCAACACCGTGTTGGAGACAATCTCAGCTCCACAACCATGTTGCCGGCCTTTCTGATAGGCTGGCCAGTTCAAGAAGACACCCTTGGATACAACTGTCAGCCTGTTGGAGGATATGTCAAGGTATGCCAGCTTGGCTAGGAACTTAAGTGCCAATTCCGGGAGTGTGTCAATCCTGTTGTGTTTGAGATCCAAGACCTGTAGAAGAGGGGTGGCGCGGAACGCTGTCCATGGTATTGAACGGAGTTTGTTCCCCTCCAGTCTCAGCTCTCTCAACTCTGGCAGGTCCTCCAGGGCGCCTAGGTGGATCACAGCGACACTGTTAAAGTTCAGCCAAAGGTATTTCAAGGTACTCATGTTGGTGAAAACCCCCCGGGGAAGTTCAAATAAGGGGGAGTTTTCAATTCTCACTTGCTTGAGTTCGTCAGGAAAGATGCCTGGAATCTTTCCCAAAGACATTGCCGTGCACTGTAGACTCCTGTGTAAGAAAGCAGAAAACTTTGATCAGCATAGGGAGCCTAGAGGTGGTATTGGGTGGACACTCTCATTAGACATGGGGATTAAATAAAAATAATAAACTTGAAATAAAAGAGATTAATATTGGTAAAAATGTGCTGCTGGATAAACTGCAGAACCAACTAAAATGAATCCCACGGAGATTTAGCTGATTTCCCACAAGCTCTAAGCCTGAGTCACTCCATCTGACTCCTAATGAAAGCCCACTTCCCCCTCACCCCATTCACCTTCCGGAATCCTTTCAGCACATCGCACCTGCCAAAACTCTCCTCTGAGCAGGTGCACCCTGGCAGACAGAGACGCTGAGCTGCGTGCGTATCCCAAGAGACCAGAACTTGCAAGAAACAGTAAAAAACAAACGCCATATTTATCTGTAGGCAATGCCCCATGTGTTTTCAATAGGAATGGTCTCAGCTTCTGTGTAGCAAATCCTATTATTGGTAAGCCATGAAGATGTAGGTCAGCACAGCAGCACTAAGGCCCCAAATGCTCTGGGGTCTGTTACAGCCCAGCTCCCAGGCTCAGGCCATGTGAGCTCCTTCCATGTGGAAGGAGTTGGGCCTCTTAACTAAAGTGAGAAAGTCCACCAAGTTCCAGCTCTTGATATTGGAAAGAGAAGTATAGGTCAGACATCAAGTTCTATTTTGCATCTACCTTCTCTCTGCCTCTTACTAATAATCCAGGGAAATAATCAGATGTTGCAATCCTGAGCACCATGGTTCAGGACTTAGCCAGAATGCATCACATACTTCCCAATTCACAAATAAACCCCAAATTCCAGCTGTTTTCTAGAAGTGAAAGCAGATGTGAGCAATGAAGCAATTGTGTGATTGTGCCCCTTGCTTGTTGTCTGCTAACGCCATGGGTAATGTATTTAGTCACACTTCTACAGCATTATGACAGCTGCTTCTGGAACTCACATCACTAGAATCAGATATACATCAGGATTCTCCTTCATGTGGAAGTTTAAGAACATAAAGCCAAAGCTTTGGGGTATGAGGCAGGAAGCTTGATGGCATATCTTTTCCTTGACTTTTCCAAAACAGTGTTTCACACCACAAAGATCAAGTCTCAAGCTTGTAAATGTTATCTATGGTAATCCATATTGTTCTACACTCTTCACTCATCCAATATTTATTGTTTACTCACTGTAAGGCATGTTTGTCAGGCACAATGGTGGTGAGAAAAAACGCTATAGATATTTCCTCATTTAGTCTTCTTTGTGCTTATGTTTCTGAGTCTGAAGGTTTGGGAAATACCTTTTAACCTGTGAATCCATGTTTATCCTCTACAGAATAAGAATATTTATTCATTAACCAATGAAAACAACATATAGACAGAAGGACCAAATATTAAAAAACATTTCACAATTTGTCCAGGGAATGTTTAGACTAACTAAAGTGCCCAGCACACAGTAGTTGCCCAATAATCCACTCCCTATGATGACAGAGTTTTTAGAGGAACAGATGTATCAACTTTCTTATTAATTGGGGGAACTTAAGAAAATACCAGCTTTCCATGGGTCCTTGTAAAAATTCATATATAAATTATACCTCACAAAAGGCTTCTTTGAGAACAAATCCGCTCAGTAGCTAAGCAGTGAGGGGAAATGGGTCACCAACTAAGCTGCTTATGTCCTGGGCTTCCTACTCATGCCAGAGGTATT
The DNA here is from genome assembly GCA_004026605.1 of Ondatra zibethicus. NCBI lineage: Eukaryota > Metazoa > Chordata > Mammalia > Rodentia > Cricetidae > Ondatra > Ondatra zibethicus. The sequence goes on from PVIU01003695.1 coordinate 70,383, forward strand.
TGTGGGCATTCCTAGGCAATTTAATTCAATGTTTGGGTACATCTTTGCAATTCCTTTCAAGGTAAAAAAAAATTACAAAGACAGAGTGTGTTGTGGACACAAATTCCTTGTGAGATGTGTTGCTGTCATTACATTAAAAAGATGAGGAGCTGATCCACAGTTGCAAGGAGTGTTTTCACAAAGCGAGGTCCTTCCCAAAGCAGCATGCTTCCAGCGGCAGGTGGGGAGGACACAGTGTCTGGCCACTTTGACCTCAAAGAATCAACAGAGTGATTTTTACTCCAGAACCCTCTGCCAAGTTTCCCAAGACTTAGTTAGGCTTTCATCACGGGACTCTGCAGCTCAATGGATGGGTATCTGAAGGCACAAGTAAGTTGCTTTCTTTCCTCTTGTATCCAAATACAGCAGCCAAAAACTAAAAAAGAACCCTTTCCTACGATGTCTACTCAGTGTGCTACTTAACATAAATTCAGTCCTACTCACTTTCCTACGAGTTGTCTTAGACCTTGTAAAGGACACCTACTGCCACGTCAGTCGACTGGGTCATTCACCTCTGCAACTGCTCTTCTAACCATCAGCTCCCCATTTTGCAAAGGGGCATAGGAAGTAGCTGTGGGGGAGGGGAGAGAACAATTAAAGCTATCTTGGTTGCAGATCTGGCACTTAGCAGCAGTTGTACCCAGGTCAGCCTTGGTGAGTGGCAGTCCATTTCATCAAGTCTGTGCATAATCTTCATTTTTGCCAACATGGCACTGTTTGTGGGCCCACAGCACAGGTCACCTTATTTACTTAGTTACTGAACTCTTCCTCTGCTGAAGTCACCTTTTGGTGAGTGTTTATATGGGACACAAGTATCTTCACACCCTTCACTCTTTTGGAGAGATCTAGCCACATGCTTCATCCTTAGATGTCTTTCTTGCCAATTTTCTAATCATCCACATTTCAAGCTTCTGATCGTACAGCCAATCCATTGACTATAGCCCATGAATTGAATCAGTGAACACTCATGCACCTGCCATTTCCCATGAGTCAGTGAACACTCATACATTTGGCTATTTCTCCTTGCAGACAAAATATAAGGCCATGTGTAGTGCCTGAAGATCTTCACACTGTGAAGACTTCCCTTCACTCATGTTTTTCAGGGTTGCCCTAGAAAAGGATTGGAATTTTGTAGCTATCCACTTCTGGACAGTGCAGGCTGTGGTCCAGCTAGTCCAACCAGCCAGCGACCTGGAGACAGTTAACTACTTTGGACCACTTCTTCCACAGAAAAGACAATTATTCTCGTTATAGATTTGTCTTTTTTGTACTTAATGCTTCTGCCAAAACCACCATCCATTGACTTACTGAATGCCTTATCCACTACCATGGTATTCCACACAGTATTGCTTCTGATAAAAGAACTTGCTTCACTTGCAGAGAAGAATGACCATAGGCCCATGATCATAGAACCCACTGGTCCTACCATACTCCCACCATCCTGAAGCAGCTGGCCTTTTGAAGACACAGTACAGAACTATTAGGTGTTTTGGCAGGGTTCTCCAGGTGATATATGCTTTGAATCAGTGTTCAATATGTGGTATAATTTCTTCCATAGCCAGGATAAATCATGGGTTGGAAAAGGGCATTATCCACTCACTATCACCCCTAGTGACCCACTAGAAAAATTTTTCCTTCCTGTTCCTGTGACCTTAAATTCTGATGGCCTAGAAGTTTTGGTTCCAAGGGCAAGAGTATTATGTCTAGGAAACACAACAAACATTCTACTTCTTTTACAATGTAACATCAATTAAGAGAATATCAGTGGTTATTATATTTAAGTTTTGAAATAACAAAAGAGTGTCTCTCAAGGGACATTGCCATCAATTATAAAATTTATAATGTGTTTGCAGTTGCATGAGGGATAATTATATCATGTTAGGCATAATTATGACCTGATTATTGTTTTCATTTGGGAATTAAGCATGACATAAGGAGGTATGATTGCTTGTCAAGTTGACAGGGCGGGGGTGCTTGTGATGACTAGTCTCAGTTGTCAACCTGCTTAATCTGGAATTAACTAAAATACAAGCAGCTGGGTACACCTGTGAGGAGTTTTTTTCTTTATTAAATTATTTGAAGTAGGAAGACTCACTCTTTTTTTTCTTCTGAGACTGGGTTTATTTGTGTAACAGCTTTGGCTGTCCTGGAACTTGATTTGTAGACTAGGCTGGCCTCACAGAGATCTGCCAGCTTCTGCCTCCTGAGTGCTTGGATTAAAGGCATGTGCCACAATGCTTGATGGCAGGAAGACCCACTTTTAATCTGGAACTTTCTTTTAAGGTAGGAAGATCCACCTTTAATGTGGACTACACCTTCTGCTGACAGCCTACATAAAGGACACGAAAGAAGGAAGTTGGTTCTCTTTGCCTGCTTGCTCTCACTCTCCCTGGCAAGCCCATTTCTTCATCTACCTACTTCTTCAGGATTCCAGGGTATACTGAAAACTGACTGAGACATCCAACCTTGTGGACTGAACAACTACCAGATTCTTGGATCGTCCATTGGTAAGCAGCCATTTTTGGACTAACTAGACCACAACCTGTAAGTCATTCTAATTATTCCCCTTTCTATATCTCTAGATATGGATGTAGCTATAGAAAGGGTGTTTATTAAACTCTCGATAGACATAGATGATATATAGATTCATTCTGCAACTTCTGTTTCTCTGGAGAACCCCGACTTACTTGACTAGTATTGTTGTTCAGCTTAATTAACCTGTTGCCAAATGTAGTCCTAAATATCATGAGACCCTGACATCAAAGGAGAGAGAATCTGAGGGTATTTCATCTTTATCTCCCTTCCTGAAGAATGCTTTTAGGGATTTGAATTGTAGAATTGTCTCAAGAGATAGTTTTTGGAGAATTACTGTGTGGTTGTGGCATAGATATGAATTACTACTGGGAGACAGTTCCTGCCGTATCTGAATAGACTCTCAATAAGAGAATATCCTATTCAATCGGAAAGTGCCCCTTAGTCCCCAGTGTGAGTCACTTTGAGAAAGCCTAGAGCAGAGAATTGGGTGAGCTACTAAGTAGCAGATAGATACTCCTCTGTATCCTCTAGATAAAGCCTTTCCTATTTCTATGTTTTTTGAAGACAGGGGTTCTCTGTGTGACCCTAGCTGTCCCAGAGCTTGCTCTGTAGACCAGGCCTCCAGCTCATGGTTCTGCTTGTCTCCGCCTCTGAGTGCTGGGATTAAAGGTGTGTGTCACCATAGCCTGGCTTCCCTTTCTAACTTTTGACAATATTTGACGGAGATGGTCTCTCGGTTACTCATGCTGGCTAGTATGCCACTGAGGGAAATGCACAGGACCACATCCCAAAGCTCCCTTGAAATTTTCAAGCCACATGACCCATGTTTTGGCTACTGTGATGTTAGAAGCAAAGATGTTTGAAAAGCCCCTCCACAACTCACTAGTTTCATTTGGGTTTTCCTTGTTGAGGCAACTGTTGATATTCCAGATGGTGGGCTCTGTTAGCCTAGGTCTTCAAGAAAGTGAAGTAGAACCTTTCCTCCCTCATTCTCCACTCACTCAATGAGCAGACTGTTAAGAGCAAGAATGAATCACTACATGCCAAACGGCTGAAGTGTGGAAGCTGCTACCATAGCATACGCTGGATATGTCCTGCCCGTGCAAATAAACAAAATGCTCAAATCCCTGGGAACTGGTGATTATTCAGCAGATTCAGCTCTAGCCCTCTGAATGAGCTCTGTGGGACCCTAGATGAACAACTAGTTTGATAGCTTACAATCCTCTTTCCAGCATGTAACTTGTTTTTGCCTTTTTGTATCCTGCAATGTGGAGAGGCAACTGAAATAAGTGACTTTAGACAAACCATCTGTGTAGGCATGAGGAATACAGTCATGCTGTAGTCTGGAAAATGTATAATGGAGATGCCATAGAACATGTAATCTTATTGACATTGATTTGCAGCTCCTAAACTAGCCATCCAGGGGCCGTGGACCACAGGCTCACAATAGCCAAGATGGCAGCTGGCCTTTAGGACAGAAAGACCAAGATTTCTTTTTCTAGGCCTTGAAGAGAACATCTAGTTTTCAGGAGATGAGTTATACTAGAAAGTTAGTATGTAAATCAGACACCATTTATTTATTCATTTGCCAGAGGAGTTGGTTTCAATAGCATAAATACTCATGAGAACAATCCAGAATGACTCTTCCCTACAAGAGAAACACCAAGGCAGACAGAGCACACAAAATATAGCCGATACATGGGAATTAAGAGGCCAGCCATCTTGCAGGCAATGATCACCCACACCCTGAAGGTGGTCCTACTGGATTTTGATCTGCATCCCCATTTTATCTCTTTCTCCTCTCCTTCTTCCGCCTCTGTCTCTTGGTCAATATTGGGTGTACTAATTTTATTTTTTGCTTTCAAGTTCCTGATTTTTCTTTCACAAAGTTCAATAAAGCTAATTCAATGCTGTCTCCAGTTTGTCATCTGTTCTTGTAAACATCTTACTGGACCACATCCTTGCACATTAATTCACATGCAGTCTGTGTTTGCCTTCCGTTTATTCCATTAGCAAAGGTAAAGTCTGTTGATATTCATGATCTGGTTTTGTTTACAAAAAATTATGTTGCTCCCTGATGTAGACAAGGCCATTACTATCTAACCAGAAAATTTTTCTTGCTGATGGTGATGATTCATAAGTTATAATTAAATGCAACCTTGGGGGGGGTCATCAAAAAACCACCTAAGTTTGGTGAATCTATAATCATGTGCACATATGTTCTTGTGGTTCTGATCCCAGGTTTTGGTGACTACCAAAAAATTCATTTTTTGTAGTAAACCCGCTGTGAACTGAATTTCAGAGATTAATATGAATAAAGGCATAATGTCCAGAAATCTGTCAAAGATATCGACTCCAAAAGACACTCTATCTCTCCCTTCTTCCTAGTTCTGTAAAATCAAATATCCCAGCCTCCAGAATGGGCTGCTGGAGCATTTTGTGAGATCATTTGCAAACAGGAAGGAGATTTATATCTAGTCAACATTCACATCATGTGAACTGTCCTGTGTGGTTTCCTTGGATCACTTGTAAAGTCCACAGTTGCTGCCTGAAGATTTGATAGCCATCTTCTCTGTAGACAAGGGATGAATGGGGTCTTCTGCTAAGAGCACTCAGTCCTCTGTAGACAAGGGATGAATGGAGTCTTCCGCTAGAGCAGAGACTCACTTCTGTGCACAAACATTCCTGCTGCCTTGGACAGAACTCAGCAGGAATTCTCCTCTAAAGTAGCCTGCTGGGTGATCAGGAAAGCTCCTAAATCCTCTCCCAAACCAAGAACAGTTCAGAAAACATTGTAAAGGCTGTCCCATGGGAATAGGTTGGGTGTGAGACAAGATGCGTATGACGGTTTCCTCTGTTGTAGATGACTCTTGGCTCTCTCCAGGCTACCGTGCTGAGAGCAAGTGAGCAGTATTCCTGAGAATTTATGGCAAATAAAATATTTATCTCCAAGCATCCCAAAGGTTAAATATTCAAATTCAATGTAGGGAGCGCAATATGGATGAGTGCAAGTAGTAAGGACTTCCCTGTACAACCAACTGTCTAACTGCCTGGTCCAAAGCTAGAGCTGCCACTCCCCAGTGGGAGTACTACAGTGGACCATGCAGTAAATTTGTTTTGCAGATGTTCTGTCTTCTATCATCACCTTCAGAGGTTTAGTAACTTCTTTTGACTTGTTGCATTTGGCCATGAGACTCTCATTGGCAGATACAATATGAGCACAAGCAGCAAGGTACCAACCTCACACGAAGAGGCATTGCATGATTTAATTCATTCCTCTTACATCATCAGAGAAAAGTCTGCCCTAGGTAGCCACTGTTACTCTCCACCTTGGGGCCCAATAGAACACACAGCAGAGTTATGCCAACCTACAGACACATAGTGGAAAAGTAAGTATCTTAGTGCCGCAAACCAGAGTTTTTGCTTTTATTTGTTATGTAGCAGAAACTGACTGATACAAGCAAAATACTTAACACTCGCTTCTTCTCCAGGAAAATAGAGAGAAAAATGGTGCCTGCAGGTACTAATGGCTCTTATGAGAGTCAAGAAAGTTAATATCTATGAAGTGCTTTGGACCCTTGCTGGAACATAGTAAGTATTTAATAAGCTGTGTTAGCTGTCATTGAAGTAAATGCACATGTAAGCAAGTACCCGAACCATAAGGGTGGCTGAGCACACAGTCAGGGTGTGAAAGTATGTTAGACTGAAGAGGGAGAGTGACCAGGCAGGTGTCAATGGAGACTCGGGCTCAGCAGAAGTACTCATTGATGCGTCTGCCACCCCTGACTCCCAAGAGCTGGGAGTCCAGGCTGCAGCGCGCTGAAAGAAGCCTGTCCGCCTCACTGAGGCTGCTCCTGGACAACTCCTCTGAGCCATCGTCGCTGTGGCCCAGTCTTTCCAAATTAACATAGGCACCGGACGCCTCCGCGGAGCCCCCCGTGCGGCACTTGTGGCAGCGTCTTCGGAGAGCCCCGCAGCAAACCAGTAGGGTGGGAGGCAGGGCGATGATGGCTGCCACGCTGATCACTACCATGTTGATGAGCCGCTGGGTGCCCTCTGCATCTACCACCTCGTCAGTAGAGAAGATGACACACTGTTCCTTCGTAGGCACCAGGCCCCGCACACAGACACATGCCACATATTTGGTCTTTGGAGCAAGCCCCTCAATGGTGACACTAGTCTTCCCAGGCTCCACAGTCATCCTTCGCATGTCACGCTGCCCAAAGACCGCATAAAGGACGCTAAAAGCCGTCGTGTTCCCAGCTTGAGGGGCCTTCCACACCAGCGACACACTGTGGTAAGTATCTCCCACCACCTTGAGAGACCTGACCATCTGGGCCTCTTGGTGTTCTGCTTGCTCTCTGGAGAACTCTCCTGGGACATCCATCTGAAAGTGCTGGAGCTCCAACTCCTCCTTCATGCTGGGCCCCGAGGGCTTGGTAGCCAGAGCTACAGGTTCTGGAATATGGGGCACATGCCTGGCCACCAGCTTGTTGTTGTAAGCAGCAGCTTCTGCCCCCTCTCCTGTCCTTGGCCACAGGGCCCCTGGAACCCCACTATATTCCGTAGAAGTCTGGGGTTCAGTGACAATCAAGGAGATAAGAGTTTCAGAAGCCCCTAGAAAGTTCTTGGCCTGGCAGATGTAGTCTCCAGAGTCAAAGAGAGACACAACAGGCAGATCCAGCAAAGTCCAGCTTGAGCCATCACTGGAAACTTCCTGGTGCACTAGAGAGAGAAGACGCAGGAATGAAGGAATTAATGAATTATCTTCACAGGTTCCCTTCTAAGGCCAATGTCACACACAGTCCCTGGTCTACACACACTATAGTGAATACCACTCATTCCAAGAAAATAGTGGCGCGCACTCAAATCTCAAGTCCCTCATGGCCCACTTTCCTGGGTTACTCGAGAACAAACTGCTTAAGTGCAACGAATTGCCTACAAAGTTTAATCTCCTCGGAGTTTACCCTTCAGATTCGAGAGCGTGGCCAAGGTGTCCCATCAGGGAGCAGGCAAGTGCCTTGAGGGTAGGTAGGTTCAGGGGCAAGTATGAGGAAGAGAGGACAATCTGGAAGAGCCATAACCACCTCTGCACACCCCAGCTGACATCCTCACCTTTGTGTTTTTACACAGTGGAGCCTTCTGCACCGAACTGACCTAAAATCCCTATCCTAGAGCAACAGCAGTCAGCCTTGTTGAGGAGCCGGAAGAAAGCTGGGGGTGATGTGAGATTTTCCAGCTGCTAAGAAATGATTTCTGCTTGACTTGTTTTCTGCCTGTGTCTGGCTGTGACTCTGGTCCCTGATGTCATCATGACAGAAATGATCCATCTCTGTCCACAGCACTCAGCCAGAATAGACACTTCGTGCACACTATGAAGGCAGGGCTAGACTGACTGGCGTCCTGGCTTCTTCATACATGAGCTGTGTGATACAGGGCAAGTGTTCACCGCTCAGCACTTCCATTTATTTGTGTGGAAAGAGAAAAGATAATTTTTACGATTTTTCTTTGGTTTGGCTCAGGGGAGGGGTTAATTCTGACAGAAGGTCCGATGTAACCCATTTTACTAACCAGTAACTCTCTATTTAGCTAAGATTGACCTTGAATTTCTGATCTTCCCACCTCCCAAGTGCTAGGGCTATAGACTCAGATCACCAACCTCACCAACTTTTTAAAGTTCAAAGACATTATGGACATAATTTACTTAACACAATGTTAGACCCATAAGATTACAAGATCTCAACAGATGGCAATTCCATCACTATTTATCCCTGATGTTTCTGGGTTAATATTTTAAAAGGAAAAACCTGCTAAAATGTTCAATACACTAAGAGTATTTACTTCCTAAAAAAAAATCAACTTTGTGCTGTGCTGTTGGCACATACCTTTAATCCCAGCACTCAGGAGGCAGAGACAGGCAGATCTTTGGGTTTGAGGCCAGCCTGGTCTACAAGGACAGTCAGAGCTACACAGACAAACCCTGACTCAAAAAAACAAAACAAAACAAAACAAATTAATTTTGTATTGCTCCTAACATGGGCCCTGGGTTTCTGATAATTAAGTAACTAATGTGAAGAGACAGGATGCATTGAGAGCCATTGTCATAACCAATGTCCAGCATGCGAGCAGATTCTAGCCAACCTCATTCGGACAAATCAGAGTCCAGCCTGGCTTACACCATTCCCTGCTAATTTTGTCCGCTATCCTTTGGGAAGCTGATCCACTTGTATCAATCCAGCACTCAACACAGAAGGCCTTGTTGCTCACACACCTGTGCCATTGAGTGGGCGTCCATTGGCTCTCCTCCAGCTCATCTCAGGACCTGGGATCCCAGTTGCTCCACAGCGTAGCAATACTGTGCTACCCAAGGGGGACATGATGCTGGTCACCCCTGGACGGAGCTCTGGGCTCTGACACTTTCTCAGCTCCAGCTGGCTGAAGGCCACCCCAGCCAGGGTGCGTGGGCTGGCGCACCTCAGTCTAGGCTCAATGAAGACCAAGTTTAAAGCCCAGCCATCTAGGAGATGAACTAGGCCATAGAGTCGACAGTCACATACCCAGGGGTTGTCCTGAAGCCCTGCAGAAGTGAGAGAGTAAGCAAGAGGTTCATGCTAGATCTCCAGGTCCAGCTACATGCCCCCCCCCCGAGAAAATGAGGCAGTTTTTCTGCTCAAAGTCAGCAGAACTGACCTCCAATCCCAGCTCCTTGCCTTGCTAATATGTGACCTGAGACTTGGTTCAGTGATAGCACCGTTTTCTGCCACTGTTTCTTTCTTCATAAATAAACTGTTTACAATATCAAGAATTAGAGGACACTCAAAAATATTCACTGGGTCTGAGGAGATGGCTCGATGAATAATAATCCAGCCCTTGCTGGATGAGCCTGAGGAACAGTTTAGATTTCCTAATACACATAAAAGCCAGAAAGGCATGGTGGAAGCCTGCCGTCCTCACACTAGGAAGGCAGAGGCAGTGAATCCCCAGGGCAAGCTGTAGTTAGACCAGCTGAACCAGTCAGCTCTGGGTTAGTGGGAGACCCTGCCTCAATAAATAAAATGGAGACTGACCATGGAAGACAATTGACATCAATTTCAGGTTTGCACATTCATATACGTGGGCACCTGCTTACACACACATATGCCCATACACATGCAAGCATGCATACATACACGCTACATGCACATAAATATGCAAAAAGACTTAGTGACCATATGAATGGTTAGTCTCACAAACTAGGGGCAAAGACTGAAAATTGTACCACCTGCCTTAGAAGTGATCAAATTGATTATAAAAATTTTCACAGGTGTACTGGATTATCTCGCAAGTTCCCTTCTCACCATCCATCCTTTAGATGCATTTGCACACACATACTAAGAATGCATGGCTGAGAATAGTCTCCAGTACCAAAGGTGTTGATGAGACAGTGAAAACAATCTAAAGACCTTTAAAGGGGGGATGGCTCCTTTACTGCAGAAAATGAACCTGCTCATTGCGATTGTTTAGGAAGATCTCAGAGATATATTGTTGGATGAGAAAATTGGTGCTGGTTAATACATACAATACGATTTTAAAAAATTAACAGCAGGGGCTGGAGATGGCTCAGTGGTTAAGAGGATCTGGCACCCACATGTAGGCTCACACCCATCTATAACTCCAGATACAGGGGATACAACGCCCTCTTCTGGCCTACGAGGGCACCAGACACACATGTGATACACAAATACTTTTAAAATTGTAAAAATATACAGCTTTTCTTTGTGTGTGTATATATATGTTTGTATGCACATGTAAACATAGTGTAAAAGATAAGAATCTTGTAAGTAAACATGATAATTAGCAGCTGTCCTTGGGAGAGGGATTAGGCTAGGAAAAGGGAGGAAGGAATCATTAGCCTCTTTGCTTTGTTTTTCATGGCTTTTCCAGTTACCCATCAGCCCCAGGAGCAGGCAGGTGCCCTGGGCAGCAAAGGCTTGCTTATTTACTTGGTAAACTTTTGGTTTATCAGGAGCAAGGAAGGATAGAAGAGGCAGAGGGTCTAGGTGACATACTGCACCGACTCATTCCATCCTGAGCTAGGAAACTGAGCTTAACAGGGCCATACACTGGTTGTGTGACTAGGGACCTCCCAAGTTTCAGTTTTCTGATTTCTGGAATCTGAGCTGGCTCGGTTTGTCTGGAACTACTAAACCTGAAATTAATGTCAACATCATTCCATCGTCCCTCAAGTATAGAAGATGAGCATCATATCAGCCGTGATATCATCAGACTCAGAGAGGCTTGAAGAGTTGCCTAAAAAGCCCAGCATGCAAAGGGATGTTCTTGATGATGGATGTCATCTTGATTACCTAGAACTAGCCTGGCACGGTGGCCGGAAAGGAAGGGTCCGGTCTTCAGGTGAGCCCAGGAGTCCAGCAGCTCCAGAGGAAGCCTCATCAGGTGGTTGTTGGAGAGGTCCAGGAAAGTAAGGTTCTCCAGGAAGTGCGCAGCCTCAGGTGGTAAGGTCAACAGGCGATTGGCCTGTAGGTCCAGCAGCTGCAACTGCGGAGCATCCCTGAGCGCTGCCCAGGGGAAAGCAGCCAGGCGGTTCCCAGGCAGACGCAGCTCTCGTAGGCGGCGCAGGCCCCTGAGCATGAGGGCGCTGAGCTCGCTGAGAGCATTGTAAGGCAGCCATAGCTGCTCCAGGCGGCTGAGAGACCTGAAGGCCTCTCCAGGCACCCTGCGGATGGCGGTTCGCTCCAGGCGCAGCCTGCACGTGTCCGGAGGAATTGAAGCTGGGGGCAGGGTCAAGTCAGGGTCGCTGCATACCACTGTCCTGGTCACAGAAATGGGGGGGGTTGTTTGAACAAGCATTCTTCCCTTATGAGGCCCCAGATCTGCTTGTTCACACACACCAACTGTAGTGTCTGGTAGGCTCTGAAGAGAGCACCCCAGAACATGGAATCAAAGTCACAGTGCCTGCCCATTGCTGTTGATAATCTGAATAGAGACCTGAATGCATACATAGAAAGACCCTAATACGTAGTACATAGACATGCAGTGCCTACGTATATGGGTAAGATGTTAACAAGGAAGACGGCTTGGATACAGGTAAAGGAAGGGACTTCATAGGGAAATTGTCCCTTAACGCGGCCCCGGAGAGGGGTATGGTCAAGGGAAGACGTAAAGGGTCAAAAGAGCCTAACATGAGTCACCCTAAAAAACTGGGCGCTAAGAGAAAGAGAAACATCTATTTAGGTGCCTACGTTGCCCCGACCAAACCACCTCCCAGGATGCACAGCTGCAACTGTAATTCCCAGAGGCACACATAACTGTGTTCAGGATCCGAACATGAAGCAGGAAGGGAGTTGGGATGCTGCTCTACAAGGTTAGAACTTGGTCTGAGGAAGGCATCTGACATACTGAAGGGGCTTTATCTCAGCGTGCCGTCTGTGCCTGTGGCCACTAGAGACTGGGGCTTCTCTGCAACCTTCCATGGCCTCACTGCCCTCGCAGGACAATGTGAAGATAGCTGAATGTCCATGCATGCAGAATTCCCTGAGTCTAAAAATTAGATCCATGGTTCTTTGTGAGTTTAAGGCCAGACTGGTCTACAAGAGCTAGTTCCAAGACAAGGCTCCAAAGCTACAGAGAAATCCTGTCTTGAATAACCAAAAACAACAAAAAAAATTAGATCCATGGATTCTGGTACTGGTTCCATCACCAATGGCATGTGACATTGAGGCATTTGCTCTCTGTGGATGGTGTCACTTTTGTGACCAGGGTGACAAAAGCACCCTCACCACACTGTCCTTAGTCATCAGCCATTTTCCAGGCTGATTGAGCATCATTACAGATCAGCCTGTCTTACTTAGTAAAAGCAAATTTACTTCCCATATGAATTAAATCATCAAACACATCAAAAATAGAATGCTTTCTTTCCTCCGGAACAGACAAGTTCTCTTTTCTGGAGGTTTCTCTCCATTCTCAGCCTCCATCAACCCCAATCAAGCCAACATCGAGAGGAGGATAGTTCCAACAACATCATTTCCATGATCAGAAATGATGAGTGGTTCTCCAGTATTCACACAAGGCAAAGAAGAAAGGATGATGAACTCCACAAGGCTGAGAAGTTGGTAGGAAAAGCCCCGCGTGAGGGAGTGAAGTCCCTGAACCCATTAGAAACTAAGTTTCCTCCTGAATAAGCCAAGGACATTGAGAAAAGATGACTTAAAGTTCTCTGACGAGAGGAAGAAGAAAAGGAGCTCCATCCACCAACCACAGTGGCTTTGCCTTCCAAGGTCCATGAAGAGGAGAAGAAATCAAAAGGGAAAATCAAGGAGTGGGCTGAGGAAGGAGGAGCTTCCTGCTACGAAATGGGCATTTCTGGCCTTGTAGGTAATCAAGTGGGAGGAAACACATGGGGAGGCATGTGTCCCACCATGGGTTAGGAGGCAAAGGCACCTGAATGTGACTGGGTGTCTTGTGGAGGTCACACATGAGAATGAAAGATGCCTAGAAAGAAGGCTGGAAGATGCAAAGAGGAAGGAAAAAAGGAAAGAAGCAGATGAAGGGAAAGAATGAGAGAGGGAAGAAACCTCTAGATTTCTGAAAGAGGGCTTCACCCCACCAGAAACACGAAGAAAGGCTCAGGAAAAACTTCCAGACCCTGGCCCCTGCATGTCCCACACCCGTCACACACTGCTTTCCCAAGACGTTGGGTCTCAAGGGTCCCCGATCCAGCATGTCTACGTGTATCAGGTAGCCGCAGGTGGAAGCAGGTGACTTGTGAGTTAGTGGACAGCTGCTGGACATCCAGCCCCTCCCAACTCTGCCTAGCCGGTGGGTCTGTGAAGGCTTGATGGCCCCTCCCACACCTGGAGGCGTCCTACCTGACCTTGCTGCCGTCACTCAAGATGTGCAGGCTGCAGCTGCATTGAGAGGGACAGAAGCTCCAGGCCTGGTGAGGTCCCCCAAGTGTAAGGAGCCAGACCATGCCCAGGGCCACCCACATGACTTCTGGCTCCTCTTGGGCCCAGGCAGGGGACCTGTCCCCAGGAATGCTCCGTCCTGCTTGTCCAGTAAGTCCAGCAGCTACCAACTTGCTCATCACTCTCCAACCCCCACCCAAGGCCATGGGATAAACACAGGCTGGGGATTAGGGAGGGAGCCCCAGTCCCGGCACTCAGCAGCTTATTGCTTCCTGAATCACCCAGTCTTAAGGGGAGGGAGAGAATCCCTCTAAAGCCACAACCCTAGGCAGAAGAAGCTGTGGCACAGCAAGATAAAGCAGATGGGCTGCCCAGAGGCAAGTGACTAGCTGACTAGCTGACTGGGATGTCTATTTGCAAATAGCTTCATTTCAACCAGGTCCTTTGTAACAGAGCTGTCTCCTTGGGGTGCAAGGCTCAAGAAAAAAAAACAGGACTGTGGTTTCTAATAAAGGTCTTTGAAAATTGTCTCCTATGACAGTCTCTAGGGAAAAAAAATAGAAGTGACAGGAAGCAAGGCCTTCTGAAGAGAATGCAAGCGTTAGATAGAGTCCATGCCTCAGGGCACAACCCCTGTACTCAGCTCTCAGATCACCAATTACAGAAGAAAGTAAAGCTTTTCCACTTGAGAGCTGCTGAAAATTAGCCCAGGCTTGCCCATCTGTGACTGTCTGGGGGACAGAGCCTTCCCACAAACTGTAAATTTCTGGAACTTACAGGCACTTGCTCACTGAGGAGCTGGGAAGACTCTGTATTGCGGGAAGACATTAGCAATGTCTACCTATGCTCATGAACGTGGGCAAACACCTGCCGATCCTCGGTGCCCCATGGAGCTAAGTCTCAGATATCAGTGGGCTACCTTTTGAGGCATTTCCACCCATGCTTACAGCAAAGGGGGTCACTGCAAGGGGAAAGGGGTCTGCCCTCCTCAAGGGTCACCCACCAGGAAGGGTCCTAGAGCTGGATCTCACAGAGGTTTTTATTTGTTTTCTCTTCTCAAACCCCATCCTGCAAAACCTTCCCAAGATACCAGGGAGGAGGGAATTTGAGATCTCCTGAAAAGTCACCCATTCACTGGCTTTGCTTTCTGTCTCAGAATACTTGGTTCTCTGGCTTTTCTGGTGGATTCCACAGTCTGGCATGCTTAATGGCCTAGTCAAGTCTAGGCTGGTGAGGCTGGACCCAGGAAGACACCTGGGGACTTGCTAGATAGTTTTTTGTCGACTTGGCAAAAGCTGAAGTCATCCATGAAGAGAGACCTTCAATTAAGAAGGTCTTTATAAAATCTGACTGTATACAAGCCTGTAGGACATTTTCTTAATAGTGATTAGAGGCGAGGACTCAGTCACTTGTGGGTGGGACCATCCCTGGGCTGGGGTCCTGGGTTTATAACAAAGCAGGCTGAGCAAGTCATGTGAAACAAGCCAGTAAACAGCACCCTCCATGGCCTCTGCATCAGCTCCTCCCTCCAGGCTCCTGTCTTGTTTAAGTTTCTGTCCTAACTTCCTTCAGTGATGAACAGTACTGTGGAAGTGTAAGCCAACAAACTCTTTCCTGCCCGAGTTGCTTTGGTCATGGTGTTTTGTTGCAGCAATAGCAACCCTGACTAAACAGAACCCAGTGCATACACACAATGCTAGCTCCATGCTAAGCTTGTCTAGACAGGACCAGTTCCCAAAAAAGATGCTTTTCATACCTTCTCTTCCTATCCAGCCAATAGCCTTTTCTTAGTGTTAATACAGTACCTCTCACCCTCCTTCCCAAATCAAAGATGTCCCTGCCTGCTGCCATACCCAGGCTGCCTTTTCCTCTTGTTTGGAATGCCTTCACTCAGACTTCATTTAGTTGACTCTGTGCTTTATTCCTAACTTTGTCCCTTCTCTTCTTTCCTGATGTCTTTGGGGGCATGGGAAGACAGCCGCAGGTGTTAACCAGCAAGGTAGAATCAGAAAAGATTAGGTAAGGCCCTGGAGGATGTAGCTGCAACGTTGGGCTCAAAGAGTCATTAAGTTCAGACTTAGGTAGGTATTGACAGGAGGGAAGGTTTGTGACCTGGACGCTACTAGAACAGAATGAGTTGCTCTTCTAGAGGGGACCAGAGGGCACCAATGCGAAGTGATAACGCCTGCATGATGGAAGGTAAGGATCGTTACAGCTCCTCTTCCAACTCACTACATGGCCCTTGGCTGATTCCTAACTCACTTATCTCCAGTTTCCTCATCTGAAAAGGAGGGATTCTGGCATCTCAACCGTGGGGTTAGTTTGAGAAGTCTTCTGATGACTACCCTTAGTGTGGTCCCTAACTTCAGAAGACATGAGCTGTTTTGCTAATAGCCCTCTGGAACTTGGTTTCTCCATCTGAAAATTAGTTGTTGCATAGGTCATTGTTTTCTGATATGGATTTCAGTATGAGCAAGTAGACAACTTGTATCAAGACCTTGTGTGTAGAAGTCAAAGTTTTTAATGAGTTCTGAGGCACTTTGAAAAAAGAGTGCAAGCCATCCTTCATTCTGGAAGATGCTTTATGCATGCATAGCTCGAAGGTTGTATGGGATATAGGAAGTGAAGCCCCAAAGTCTAAATCCACAATGTATTAAAACCAGCATTTAACTAGGAAAAGGCAATGAGTACCAATGTCTAAGTTGAATAGATAATGACTCAATGGTTGCAGTGTAGGGCTATAGCCAGTAGTGGCAGCTTTGAAACCAGAAGCTGAGGGTCTGATCCCTGTCAACACTTGTTTTTATGGCAACACATGATGTCAAAAGCATCACCCTTCCCTGAACGCTTGCCTGTATATGCCAATGATCCTGTTAATGGACACAGACACACACACACACACGCTTGAGCACGCACATGCACATGAATGCCCAGACACTCAGCTTGTCAGGAACTGTGCACATAGAAGGACCTGGCCACTATCCAGTTCTCAGGGCCAGCTGCAGCTCAAATCCTTTCTTCTGCTTCCCTCTCTTAGTTATGCAACCCGTTCCCAATTCAGCTTTTGGTCACACACCATTTGGATCCTAGACCTTAATCCTGCCCAGGGGGCTGAAATGAACAAGGCAGGGCTCATTCCAGCTTCACACAAGCACCACTGTCCTTCTAGTAAATGGATTCTTTCTGTGTGAGCCAAAAGGAAGGCTTAGAAGGATGAGGAAGACAGAAGGTGTTCAAAGTCTACCATAGTAAGCTCCATGTGCCAGCGGGTGGGGTAGCCCTTTATAAAGGAGGACCCTGGCTTCAGAGAGCCAGGAAAGAGCTGGGTGGCCGACCAGGAGGGTGTCTGAGGATGGCAGCAAACAGGGCCCTGCCTGCTAGCTTTGGGGAACTCGAGGTGCTGGCTGTGGGGACAGTGCTCTTGATAGAAGGTGAGCCAAGCAAGACCTTGGGTGGGGCGAGGACCCAGTGGTTACCAGAACCCAGGACAGAGCCGTGGAGGAGGCAGGCCATCCTGGCTGCCTCTCCTCTATATCCAGGGGTTATTCTCAACCCCCTTAGGATGTAGCATGTTGTGTAGGAGCCAGGATAATGAAGTCAGGCAAGGGCCAATGACAGAGGCCTTTGGCCAGGAGATTGCTGCTCGGGAGGTAACTGGACCAGGCCTGTGCTTTTCATGTCCCTCAAGGCAAGAGAAAATTCAATCCATTTCCCCAGAAATTTTGCCGATACTTTCCTATAAGAGCATGGCCTCAGAAGTCTCCAGAGATAGACAGTTCAGCTGACTGCCCACTGGGGGACGTTATCAAGGCATTGCCTAGTCATAAATGTGTGTCTGCAGAGGTGAAGTTGAAGCATTAGTATAAAATCATGGTTTAAATAGATATACAGGGAATTTAAGTTCATTATCCTCCGGCCACCTCTGCCTTAGTCTACCACTACCCCCACCAGGTCTATATCAACAACCAAAGCTTTTTCTCCAGCAACAGCTACTTAGGTCCAAGAGATGGCTACCTCAAACTAGAGTCTCTAAGATGCTCAGTGAGTACAGAAATGGGATTCCCCCCAAAGCCAGGCTGGTGGGGTACAGTCTTCATTCAAACCGGTCCCAGAAGAGTAACTGTGCACTCTTTCACATGGCGAGGACTGACAGTGGGGGAGGAAGGGGTAGCCACTAGAACTGTCAGATCCTGCCGATCCTGGGCACCATGGAGCAGGCCCCGTTTTCTGGGAACCCTTCAACTTAGCCTGCTTTTCGGGTCCTCTAACATGCTAGGAAATTTACTTCATGTCTTTATATTTGCTTCTCTTTCTAGGATTCTTTTCCATGCACTGACCTCCACAATTTTAAAGGAAAAAGCTTTCCCTCTCCATCATTTCCCACCCCCCCCCACACCCTTCCTAGTAAGAGTGGATTACTGAGGCTGTAACAGGGCTTTTCACAAGTCAGATAAGTTCTCTACCGCTAGGGAGATGCCTAGTCCTGTTTTGACTTTTTAGCTTTGAGGTAGGGCTATGTAGGCTGACCTTGGACTTGCAATTCTCCTGCCTAAGCTTCTTCAGTATCTTGCCCACCAGGTTCAGCTCTTGCTCTTTTAAAACAAGAAGAAGGTTAAGAAAGTTCAAGGAACAGCAAGGGAGTGACCAAGCTGAAACTGAAGGTCGGGTCTCTGCTTCTCAGGAACCCCTCCTGCAGCTTCACCTCATTGCCTGGTGTCCTGGGTCACTCTAGGCTCTAAGTTGGATCCTCGCCTCCAGGTCCCTCCAGGGCATGGCCCCACGGCCCTTAAAAGAGGCATTTTGAAATCTGAAAGACTCGAGACTTTCCCTAGTTCTGTCACTTTTTGACTGCACTCAGTGCATGTGTATTATCAAGCATCTCTGAGCCACAGAGAGAAGACTGAACGACAGGGTCCATGCCATGCGCTCTTCAGGGACTGTCACAGCACGAGCCACATTGGGCTGTGCAGTCCTCTTGTGTGTCTTCCTGTCAGATCCTCAGGTGGTAGTGAACAGGGAGAATCACAGATTTTACTGCCTGAGGGTCATCCCACCAGAGTAGCAATTGAAAAGATGTGCGAGAGGATGCGGAGGTGGAAACTGGGAGGTTCCTGAAACTCCACCAACCCCAGACCCTGCTTCTGATGCCCACATGGGCCTCACCTCGGTGCCAGCCTCGATACCACCCTTCCTTTCAGCGCTCTCTGGCCTCAGCCTCAATGGCCTGACCATCTTCTCTTTCTGCAAGACTCCAGATCTGCGGACTCCCAGCAACCTGCTGGTACTGAGCCTGGCCCTGGCAGACAGTGGGATCAGCCTGAATGCCCTTGTCGCAGCTGTATCCAGCCTCCTCCGGTATCAGTCCCTTCCCCTTCCATAGTCTCTGCGGCCTTGGGGTCATGGGAAAACAAACCAGAGCCTTTCTTTCTACCTATAGAAAACTGTCATAAGGTCAGAGGTTAAGTAGGCAGGATTAAGTTAAACTCAAATTCCTGGTTATTGATGAAGATTTAGCCAGTGTCTGTAATTGCAGGGGTTGCTCAGACCTGACCAAAGAGATGGTGGACGGGAGGGATTCAGAACCTGAGCCCTGCGTTCAAGTGGTTGAGCCTTGAGTCCTTGCTTTGTCATTTCCAGTCCTGGGATACGTCTACCAATTACATATTACAACATAATTCATATGTTTTGTTGGATGTACTGGTTTAATTCTTTACAAACAGCTTGAACTAATACTCTCTGGTAGGCCCTAAATAGGTGTTTGTTAAAGCAAACAGGATTTAGACCAGCATCTAATACCTCATGCACACACCAGGGTCTTGTCATGTGGTCTGCAAAGGTGTCTTTGGAGTCTAAATCAATAAGAATTCCTCCTCTCACAGTGAACCAGCGCTTCTTCCTCAGCTTCACCATGGGAATGAGAATCCAAGATTTGGGGGTTTACCCTCTGGGTTTGCCTTCATCTGTTGTGGTACCCTGGATAAGAAATTTTGTTTCTCTTGGCCTCAGTTTACCCACCTGTAATGGAGACAGATGATCATTCCGAAGGACCTTTTGGCCCATTGGTGGTTCATCAGCCCACTGACCTAAACCCCAGGGTCCCAGTTCCACCATGGGAAGACACTATTAATTAATAAGGTCTTCCTTGCGGGAGCAGGGATAGCATCCAGGAAACTTCCAGCTTCCTCTGGGCAGGTGTGGGTGGGGGGAAGGATTGAGGGAAGGTTCACTATGTCCATTGTTTCCCACAGGCACTGGCCATATGGTTCAGAGGGCTGCCAGGCTCATGGTTTCCAGGGTTTTGCAATGGCGCTGGCAAGCATCTGTGGCAGTGCAGCCATCGCCTGGGGTCGCTACCACCACTACTGCACCCGTATGTCTCTGGGCCTGCTGACAGTGGGGACACTGAGCGTATGAGGATAAAAGAGAGGGCAGGGTGGTCAGTACTCAATTCAGCTCAGTGTTTTCCAAACAGGAGAGTGTGGTTGGGAGGGAGGGTACATGCATGTAACATATCACATTTATTACAGAAGAGGAGGGAGAGGGAGGGTGGAAAGGCCTGCTTTGAGATGCTCATTAGAAAGACTGTGTCTGCCCTTGCTACAGTCTTGCTTCAAGGCTTTGAACCTCAGTTTTCTTCTCTGCAAGATTATTTATAAAAAAAACAATCTTTAGAGATTCATTTTGAAAATCAAATGAGATCATGGGCATAGAAAACATCCTGGAAGTCAGGTAAATTTGGGGGACAGAAGGAGGGTGAAGTGTGTGTGTGTGTGTGTGTGTGTGTGTGTGTGTGTGTGTGTGTTTGTATGTGTCAGAAGGTGGGGTCTGGGTGTGTTCCCACCTTGCCATTTCATGGGTACATGGCAGAGCCACATGAATATGAACCCAGGTCTAGATTTCCCAAGCCCCGCTGTAGATTTTGTCATTAGTGTGCCACCTGCTCTGCGGTTGCTTGTCGTCTTTTGTTTTATTTTGTTTTGAGGCAGGCTCTTATGTAACCCAGGCTGGCTTCAGACTCCCTATGAGTGCTGGGACGACAGGCATGCCCTTCCAAGCCTGCTTCATGCAGTGCTAGGAATAAACCTAGTGGCTCACGCATGCCAGGCAAGCACAGTGTTAATGAGCTATGTCCCTAACCCTTGCTTGTTGTTTTTTTTTCCCCAGCAAATGAGTTACTTTAAAAAACGTCAGACTTTTGTTTTAGTTTTATGGGTTTTCTTTTATCTCATTAGTTCTGTTTTATGACAGTCTCAGGCAGCTCAGGCTCCATATGAAGGCAGGGTGACTGAAATCCTGGTCCTCCCGTCTCCATTTCCCAAACCAGCTATTATGAGTGTGTATCACTGTGCCTTGCCCAGTTCTCGTTAGAACTTAATTAGGATCTGGTTATATAGCTCAATTGGTAGGGCCCTTGCTTAGCATCTACAAGGCCTTGGATCTAGCCCTCAGTACCACAAAATCCTGGCGTGATGGTGCACGCCTTTAATGCCAGCACTTGGAGGATGACAAAGCCAGAATAATCAGGAGTTCAAGGTTGTTTTCAGTTACTTAGTGAGTTCAAAGCCAACCTGAGTTACAAAAGGCCTTATCTCCAAAACAACAACAAAAAGCTAATTTTTATTCTTCTTAATGTCCTATTCTAAATGATAGCTGTGAAATCACAGGTGTAGTGCACGTAAATTTCAGTACATGTTAAAACACACAACATTACCGCCAGCAGAGAGGCACATGAACATACTTTGGGGAACTGTAGTTCAACTGACCTAGCCAGGAAACCTCCAGTGTGCAGCCTAAGAAACAGGCATAGAGAGGAAGGTAAGCAACTAGCCCTGTGACACTAGCCCAGTAAATAGAGCTAGTGCTGGCATTGAGTATGGCCAGGATGTCTCCAGAGGTTGTTAATTCCTTTCTCAACTGAGTCCAAGTCTTGCATGGTGGATTTTATCAGCATGTAGGCTCCTTTAGGGTCCATGACCTCCACAAGCCTAACCTTCAGGCATCAGGAGCCTCTCTCTTGGTGAAAAACTGCCTTGTTTTTATTCTGAGTGATGATAGGCTAGCCTCTCCTGTTAACACGGCCTTGGGGATCCCTCTTTATGGCTTCCATACTGCCTTTTCCAAATAGCCTCAGGATCATCACAACATACACACAAACATACACACACACGCACACACACACATACACACTCACATGCATGTGCACAAATATGCACAATGTGCATACATATGTATACAGGCACACATGTAGACATACATACACACATACATGGAGGGAGGGGAAAGGGAGGGAGAGAGAGAGAGAGGAAGAGAGAGAGAGTCTTCTCTGGGAGTCACAAACATCTCTTCAATTAGCCTCCAACCCCATCATGCCTTTGCATCAAATTCCTTCCTGCTTTGGGGAGTGCAACAGAAGAGCCCGAAGACAGGGACAAGTGAGGAGGGAGGCCAGGCTCATCCGCTCCATTACTGGGTGACAGTGAACACTCTATCATGGAAATGTTTTTAGTGCAAAAAAGGCTTCTGCCCCATGTGGACAAAGCTGGATGTTAATTACCACGCTCTCTGATGGAGTAAAGGGTGCCTTAGTTGGCCTGCGATACTATAACAAAATATCAAAGAGCAGATGGCTTAAACAATAAAACTCTATTTCTCTCAAGCCTGAGATCAGCGTGCCAGCTGGTCTTGCTTGGTGCAGTTCCTCTTTGTAGATGTTCACCAAACTACATCTTTCTTTGTTTGTTTGTTTTGAGACAGGGTTTCTCTGTGTAACAGTCCAGCTGTCCTGGAGCTAGCTCTTGTAGACCAGGCTGGCCTTGAACTCACAGAGATCTGCCTGCCTCTGCCTCCCAAGTGCTAGGATTAAAGGTGTGCGCCATCACCACCATGCACCAAACTGCATCTTCACAAGGTCATTGCTCTCATGTCTGTCCTTATATGAATATGAGAGTTGTGAACTACACTGCAGTCTAGAAAGATCCATACTAAAGGAGCATGAAGCTCACTCAGGGACCCCCTCCCATTCATGATGAATGAACTCCCAAAGTTTTACCTTCAGTGGCCATCACACTAGATATTACAATCTCAGCACTTGCATTGGAGGACACAACCTATCTTTAGCAGGGAAGTGCACATTCAAGCAAAGTTCATCTGATGTGTTATCGAGAGAGGCTAGTGTGGGGTGAGGGAGGTTGTAGACCTCCTCTTCTTTGCTGGTTCTATCGGGAGCCCTGTCTTCTACCCTGGGGTCAAAGGGGCTCAACAAATAATCCACAGAGAGATGAGGACACCTGGGATAGATGTGCTGAAGACAGGCCAGTCAAAGAGGCTGCAGAAGCTAGAGAACAGGACCACAGCAGGTCAGTCAGGCTGGACCACATCCCACCCTAAGAGGCAGACAATGCAATAGCTTCCGCCAGGAGTACTGAGATCAAATCCAGGTCCCTGAGCTTCTGTAGAGTGTCCTGAGAGCTGACACCTGCCTCTCAGCACGCACCCAGCCTCTACCCAAACTACTGCATAGATCTCTTCCTTAACCTTGGCCTTGGGTAACACATCTGCTTTTTGTTTTCACTGCCTCCCTCCTCCTCTCTATTCTCTGAGGTTGATTTAGGCTATATGAGGAGACCGTCACTCCCCATGATCTCTTTTGCTCATCACAGTCCTTGAAGGCAGAGAGCTTCATGCTCAACATGGAGAAAACTGAGCTTCAAAGATACCCATGCTATTACTATTGGACTAGGGATTTGGTGACTTTGAAGCGACAAAGTCCGTTCTTTTTCACATAGTCAAGCTATCTCTTTACAACCTATCTTTCTTTCCTCTGTCTCATGCAGGTAGACAGTTGGCATGGAACACGGCCATCCCTCTGGTGCTGTTTGTGTGGCTATCATCTGCCTTCTGGGCATCCCTGCCCCTGATGGGCTGGGGCCACTATGACTACGAGCCTTTGGGGACATGTTGTACGTTGGATTATTCTAGAGGTGACAGGTGAGATGAAACTTGTAGTTTTGAGGGCTCACTTCTACAGGGATCTTGACTTTAAGCTTCTGTGAGAAGGGTGTTCCAGTTGAAACAATGGCAACTTTTGGGGAAATCCAAAGGAGCATTATACAGTGGGTCATGGGTCTGTATCAGTCATAACTGTTATGGAACTCCACTACCCTTTGGCCCTCTTCAGCACAGGGAGTTGTCTTGGTGCAGAATGCATTGATTTTGGGAGGCACCCAGGCCCTTAGACAAACATATCTAAAGCACATAAGGACTGTGCATAGGTGGGGACCTCCCAGCGTGGAGATACATTCTCCATCTTCTCTCAGCATGTAATGTGGGCTAAACCCTGTCAAAATAGGATTGAATACACGCAGTCTCCACAACCGTGGAATTTTCTTATACTATTGCACCATCTGTGTGGCTCTGGGGAGTGTAACACGAGGGCCTGCTTGTTGGGGTTTCTGTCCTGCCCAGTTCCCACAGCCAGTAAGCCCCAAAGAAAATTACACAGAGGTCTTCATAAGTTATAAACTGATTGGGCCATTAGTGCAGGCTTCTTATTAACTCTTATAACTTAAAATTAGCCCATTATTCTAGTATATGTTAGCCACATGGCTCAGTACCTTTTTCGGCAGGGCAGGTCACATTTTGCCTCTTCAGTGTCTGGACAGGACTGTGGAAAAAGCTTCCTTTTTCCAAGAATATTCCTATTCTCATTGCTCTGCCTCTACTTCCTGTCTTGTTGTCCCACCTATACTTTCTGCCTGGCTACAGCCTGGCTAGCTCAGTCAGTAGAGCATGAGACTCTTAATCTCAGGGTCATGGGTTCAAGCCCCACATTGGGTGCCATTTTGTTGCCTGAGGGTTTTCTGTTCTGCCTGGTTTCTGTCCTCCCACCAGGTCAGAAATCACACAGAGGTCTATATTAATGATAAACTGATTGGCCCATTAGCTCAGGCTTCATATTAGCTCTTATAGTGTATATTAGCGCATTATTGTTATCTATGTTAGCCACATGGCTTGCATCTTCCTTCTTCCGTGTCTGGGCAGGACTGGGGAGAAAAGGACTTCCTCCTTCCCAGAATTCTCCTATTCTCCTTGCCCCACCTATTCTTCCTGCCTGGCTACTGGCCAATCGGCATTTTATTTGAAACATAATTGACAGAATATAGACAATTCTCCTGCACCAGGGGAGAAAGAGCTTAGAAAATGCATCAGGCATCAATTTGGTGATTAGTCACAATGGCTTCTAGCTCCATGCCTCCCACCTCTCCCCACTCTTGTTTCCAGCACAGTTACACTGGATTCGTGTTTTACAGACAAGGCAGACTCATGAAACATTTGCCCCTGACAATAGGCTTCTCACATGAAACTGACCTATGCATTTGGATGGTCCTAATGTCCTGCAGAACATCACCCAACAAAGATTCCTCATATGCTTCCTTAGTGAACAAGTAAAATGTATCCCTTGAGTAGCCTCCCCTTCATGAAGTCAGGAATGCATCATGTGACTCCCAGTTGTTTCTGGTCATCCTCCCATCCCCTTGAGGCCTGAACCAAGACCACAGGCTCTTTGACAGTCCCTTTAATGAGTTTTCCATTGTTGATTTTTGAGACACTAGCTCTAGCTCAGGCTGGCCTGGAATTCACTCTAGAGCCCAGACTGGCAGTGAACTTGTGGCAATCCTCCTGCCTGGCCTCCCAGATGTGAGTCACCATACCCAGCCCCTTCACTGATTGCTTAAAGAGATAGTATCCAGTCTCCAACATCCATAGGTGATTTTCAAATCCTTGTGCAAATCAAGAAATGTCCTTGGATATTCTTTCCTCTTGGCCCACTGATATCTTCAGAATTTAGTGAATATATTCTCCAAATTGAAGAATTCCATCCACCCTTGGCCAACAAACAAGACAGCATGGCTGAGCATTTAAGCTTGAGAAAATCCTTTCTTCATCTGAGCTTCTGGTTCCCAAAGGCAAACTTCAGGAATACCTATGGCTCCTGACTACCCAGGAGAGATCAGCTGGGTACAGGAGCACCTACTCTGAGCGCATGTCTAAGATGGGGTGCCACCTCTCACTGTCCAGCACCGACACTGCTGGCATGCTGAGTTGCTGGCATCCTGGCTGAGTTGACTTCTGTTTTTCTCCCCTCTGCCTGTAGAAACGAAATCAGTTTCTTCTTCACCATGGCCTTTTTCAACTTCCTGGTACCCCTTTTCATCACGCTCACTTCGTATCGGCTCATGGAACACAAACTCTCCAGGAGTGGTCATCTTCCGGTAAGAAGCCAGCTCCTGCAGCAGTGGGGGCCTCTGGGTCCTCTAAGAGACCCTCGCAACATTCATGGCACAACAGAAGTCAGAGTTTTGCAAAAATCATCAGAAAAAAACAGCTTGCATAGATAATATATTGTTGGGGCTAGAAAATACCTTCCTGTTGCTCAGATTTCCAGAGCTTATGCAGCAAGGGCCAAAACAAGACCGATTTGCCCAGACCTTGCAACCCCAAGATCCGGGCTCCTACATTACATCCTGCAGGCTGTTATGCTCCAGCCTCCCTAGGGATTTGAGGCTTGGCATTAAATTGCAGGACTCTTCAAATGCTGCTTTTTAAATTGCTTTGAGATGTTTAATTTAATCACAGTCACAGGCTATTACCCACCACATCAAACCACACCTGCAAGCACATTTGTCCAAGAAAATGATGCTTTAAAATAAGACCTCCTGGCCAGTTCAGAATTCCGATATTAAAACTCCCGTGCCAGAGATTTTCATTTGACTCTGCCCCCTAAAAAATTAACAAATGAGCCATAACTGGCAGCAAAGGGTTGTTTTTAAGGAAAGCAAATATTGATATTATAGACATTATATGTATTTTCACTTCATCTTTGTGAATCTTTTCTGATGAGTGGAAGCTTTGTCACAGACTGGGATGAGGTGCAGGGGGGGAGCTAAAGGACTCCCCAGTGCCTCACATTTAGTAACAGCAGAGGTGGACCAAAACCCAGACCTGGAACTCTTCCACAAAGTGCTCTATTTTAGTGCATAGAAATATTCTTTTTAGTAGGACAACCTGCCACTGAAGTTTATTCCTGTGAATTAGAAAACAACATTATATATTACTTTCATTTGTGGGTCTAACTAATGTGTCGAGGGCTGCCCTGGGACAAGGATCCTGACCCCTACCCTGGAGGCCAAAGCGTTACCTCTTCGATTCTCTTCCACATCGCTCACCTCAACGTTAAAAATTATTTGTATTAATTCTTTGAGAATTTCTTACAGTGTAGTTTTATTCTATTCAACCCCCACCCCTTCTCATAACTCCTCTCAGGTTCACCCCTACTTTCTTCATCCCCAGCTCACGTTCTCTTTTTAAATAACTTAAGCCACCAACCCCAATGCGTGCTGCCCATATAGTTACACACGTGGGACCATTAACTGGAGAATGTTCAGCCAACCTGAGTCCACACCCTTGAAAGCCACCAGCTGGCCGTAGCTTCTCAGGGCTGGAGCTCATGAAGCACTTCCATGCTAAAAAGTTGACTGGCTTGGCTTCATGCGGACAGCCACAGCTTCTGTGGCTTCATGAGTGCAGCTGTCATGCCACGCCCTGAAGATACGGTTACTCCCATCCTACTTGAGCCCAGGCTTTAACAGTGTGTGCACCATGTTCCTCTATAATTCCTGAACTGGTGTGTGTGTGTGTGTGTGTCTGTGTGTGTGTGTGCATGTGTGTGTGTATGTCTGTGTCCCATTTTCTTCTATAGTTCATGAGTGTCCTCTCAAGTGCTTGAGTGTTCTCTCTCTGTTTCTCTCTCTCTCTCTCTCTCTCTCTCTCTCTCTCTCTGTATATATCTATGTGTAGTATAGACAAAAATCCCATTTGTGGCTGAACACTCCACTGGACCAATTATAAGTATCTGTGTTAACCACCACCAGAAAAAAAAAAAACAAACAGAAAACCTTTCACTAATAAAGACCAAGAGTTGCACTAATGTTTGGGTATAGAAATACAAATTTAGGGAGAAGTTTGATACTGTGTACATATAGCTAAATAATAGCTGTAGGTTCACCCCTGGCCTGTGATCACCTCAACAATGGGTTCCTGGCTGGATTCATAGTACCGTGCATGGGTTTTCTTATGTGCAATGGGCCTTAAATCCAGTCAGAAAGTGATTGGTTACCCCTGTAACTTTTGTGCCATTATTGCGCACATGGGCATATCTTCCCATGCCGTCATTAGTGAAATTCACTGGGTTCCAGCTGAAAGTTGGCCAGCATGGAGTAGTGTCTTAGCCGAGACTAATTTGATATCCCTGTGTGCTGTAACTAACATGTATGGCATCTTCATTAATAGAGCCCTGCTATCAAATTCTTGTGGGCAACTAAAAACAACGACAATAACCAGTATTATTTGGGAGAATCTCCAGGACACCCATGACCTGGAACTGGGTTTTTCATTTGGTAATCTATGGCCTGTGGAAGAAGGCCCTATGCTGATTAATGTCTCTTACCCAAATGAAGCTTAAAAAGAGTGGGTTTCTATTTGACTCATTCAAACATCTTTAGCATTAGCCCCCACCCCGGCTATACTCACAAACTTCTCCCCACTTGTCTTCCTTCCCCATTTTCTCCCACTGCCCTTCACATAATTGATGTACTATCATATCCCCCTTAGATTTTTTTCCTCTCCTATCAATGCCCCTTTCCAGTTTTCTGTATTCTACAGGTACTCCAAATTCAACACACAATTGTAAAGACTTGACACTAAGATCCACATAGGAGTGGATCATGTGTGCGATGCCTGACTTTCTAGGTCTGGGTTTCACTCAGTATGTTTTCCAGTTGAACCCATTTACCTATGAATTTCATTTTCCTTACAGCTGAATAAAATTCCACTGTCTATTATTATCCATTTTCATGATCTATTTATCAGTCGGTTGTCTTCTCAACTGTTTCTGTGTCCTAGCAACTGTGAACAGAACAGCTATGAACATAGGTGAGCATGTGTCTCTGAGGTAGGAAGCAGAGTCCTTTGGATGCCCAGGAGTGATATTATTAGGTCATATGGTAGATCTGTTTCCATATGACTGTACCAGCTTACACTTCTCCAACAATGAATGTCATTGCAATTCAAAACAATCAACAGGAGGCAAAGGCAGACTGATCTCTGTGAGCTCAAGGCCACCCTGGTCTACATGGGCATACACACATGGAGGTCATAGGACAACTTGCTGAAGTCAGTTTTCACCTTCCACCATGTGGGTCTGAGAGTTGGAATCAGATTGTTAGGATTGGATATAAGTGCATTTGTCTACTCATCCTCTTCATTGGCTTTTCCCACCCCAACTTTGATCTGTACAAGTGAAATTTTCACACTTATTGGGGGTTCCATCAGCCAGAAGGCCACCACCATGATTTCCTCATCTTTCTGAGGCATTGGCTCTGCTTGCCCAAGCATTGGTCCCTATCCACAGCACCAAGGTTCTGGGCAAAGCTGGGAGCTTCTGGAGATGGAACTGTCTACTCTAAGGTGCTAGTTTCCCTCCTAGCCTCAATGTTCGTCTCCCAGGAAGATGTTCCATCTGTCTTAACTACACATTTTTCCCCAGAAGAGGGATAATTCACAGGAAAATAAAAATGGTTCCTGGTTCACATTTGAGGAGCATCAGGGGAAAGAGCTCACGTGGCTGTGAAGACCGAAAATCAATGCTCATTGCCTTTGTCGCTCTCCAAGTTTTTGAGAGGGAATCTTTCATTGAACCTGAGTGTGCCGCTTGGCTCAACGGTATCTTTCTTGTCTCTGCCTCCCAGTGTTGGGATTACAGGCGTGTGCCGCTGCATCTTGCTTTTCACATGGGTGCTGGGCGTCCTAATTTCATCCTCATGCTAGAACAGCAAGGACTCTACCCACTGAGCTGTATTACCAGGTTCACTGCTCAACATAGTTTAAAGATTCAACATTGAAGGAAATGTGTCTTCATCCAGTTAAATCTCCTTTGCTACAGAGTCATGTCAAAGAATGTTGCTCACTATCCATCCCACCCCAGTTCCTACCTCCAGGCAACTCAGCTCTATCATACCATTTTATGATAGGACACTGAGGTCAGGTAAGCTTAAATACAAGACTTGAGGCTATATAGCCTTTCAAGGCAAAGAGCTCATGTGCTACCAGGATATTCTGCTGGTTCAACCCCTTCCTAGAGCCTGACCTGTGCTAGGAGCCCTGCCCCTGCATGGCTATGGTCACCTAGAGTAAAGGATTGCTTCTTGTGATGTTTCCTCCCTAGGTGAACACCACTCTGCCAGGCAGGATGCTGCTGCTGGGCTGGGGCCCCTATGCCCTCCTGTACCTATATGCAACCATCGCAGATGTGGGCTTCCTCTCCCCCAAGCTACAGATGGTACAGACTCTTCCAAAGCCCGAAGAATCCTCTGCATCTTCACATCTGTCTGTCTCGCTGCATCACACCTTCTGGCTTCCTGCTGACTCACCCACTTGTTCTCTCTTTTGTTCACCGCCCTCTTCCTTCCTTTAAATGTTTGCAAAGTACAGAAAATGTTTTTGTTCCGAAATGCCCCTTCATCCCTTGGGCCACACTGAGATGAGAGAGACAGCTAGACATAGAGTGAGCATGTGCTCTGAGACCAGGGGCTGTGATTGACACCCAGGTTGGGCATGGGTAGGATGTGGTAGGGGGTTCTGTGACATTTTATGAACCGTAGACATCTACCAGGAAGGGCTCAGAGGCTGAAGAATCAAATGATTGGCAGTTGCAAGGGGATGGGTCATGAAGTGGGCCTGGGAGAGACGTAGAGGCTTCAGAGCATTTACCAAGGGCTTTTCCAACACAACAGGTGCCTGCCCTCATTGCCAAAACCATGCCCACAGTCAACGCCATCAACTACGCCTTGCCTAGCGAGATGATCTACAGAGGAATCTGGCAGTGCCTATCTCCACAGAGGAGCAAGCAGAACTGAACCCAGTGAGGTTCTTCAAGGCGTTGCTCACAGTCAAGCCTACCTCTGCAAGCTTGGGCTGAGCTCCTGGCAGGAAGATGCCCTAGCATGCTTCCCAGCAGCCCCGGAGACATGCTGACACTTATCCAGCAGCCTCGAGAGTCCTGTTGAGTCCAGAATTAGGCTGGACCCAAGAATTCAGATACTAGTTTCATGGAAGGAGTACTAGCTCTCTGCCCTCTACCCACAGACTAAGAGGCCCTGGAAACGTAACTCCCTCCTAACTTAGATACCTGAAGCCCAGAGCAAAGACATCATTATGAACTAACAAAGATGCTGTGTGGTTGAACAAGCTAACATACTCGCCAAGCACATAAAACGTTTACTGAAACAGAGCTACCGAAGTAAGCCTTGGCTGTGTCCTACATGAGCCCAGTCTTAAAATATAAGGAGACAAAGCCCCGGGGTTGTTTTGGGGAACTCATCTGAGGCTTCCAGCTTTCAAATAACACTTATTAAATTGTAATGGCATTGATGGCTTTTTCTGCCCCTTGCTCTGTGTCCCATATTGTAAGACATGATTCGTATTGTGAGATGACAGTAATGACGATTTGACCACACAGATAGAAGCAGAACATGCAGGTTACATCCTCCCTGAGTCAGCCACCAGCACCAGAATTCAAAATGAGTCCTTGGTTATGTGAGATTTGGATTGAAGTTTGATTTAAAATGTTCTGGAACTCACTGCCAATATATTTTAAAAAAATGGAAGCAATTATTTATGTGTCCAGATGTCAGGAGATGCGGACCCACAGCTCTGCCTTCCTCTTCACAGTGACAGTTTGCAGAGGTCAGGGTGACTCTTTGCCTAGCCCTTTGCCCAGAACACATAGGGTCCCGTTCCAGCTCATACGTTTTCTGTAGAGCCCATGTGCCTCTGGGGTTGTGACACTAAATGGAGGGGCCCCAGCCACCTTTAGATGTTCACCTGCATCTTCTACAGAGTCAGCAAGTCAGGATCAAGATATACTAGGTGCAAAGTCCTGTGTGAGACCCGCTGTCCTGGAGGAATGTGGGGGATGATTGACAGGGTGATGGGGCCCATGCTGGAAGTCTAATGATGGAAGGAACAGATGGCCCAGGCACTGTGAAAGATAGAACTCACATCTTATGAAGCCAAGAACCTGAATAGAGCAGTTTCTGGGGATGAGAGATGGTCAAGAAAATAACTTGTAGACTTAGGTCTTCTTCCTGGTTCTCCAGATGCACAAAATCAGGTCACATAGAAACAACCCAGAAGGTGCTTGCATAAAACAGAGTCCTGTAGCCAGGCATGGTGGCACACACCTTTCACCCCAGCACCTGGGGGTCAGAGGCAGGTGGTTCTCTTCGAGTTCAAGGCCAGTTTGGTCTGCAGACTGAGTTCCAGGATAGTCAAGGCCACACAGAGAAACCATGACTTGGAAAAAAGAAAAACAAAACAGCAACAAAAAGAAAAAGAACCCAGCCCTGTTTAGTCATTTTGCAGAATGAATTGAGGAAGAGAAGAATGGGAGCAGCCTTCCCATGGCTCCTTTTCTGGATTATGTTCTGAGCTGGTGCTATGCAGACAAGGTTACACTTGACCATACTTCAGGGCTCACAAAGGATGCTTGACCTAGGCTGTGGATAGAGAGTGAAGCCCAGAAATCCCAGAGTCTAAGCTGGGTTTGCACATGACTTGGAAGCCCAGGTAGAAATTATTGAACAATTGCACCCATGCAAGTGCAATTAGACATAAAAATATAGGGACTATAAAGACAGTGCTGGAGTTCCTGCCAATTCACTTTAAGTCTTTACCACAGAACGGAACCATTTTTCTTACTCCATATGAAGTAAGTATGTTGTCCAACTTACAGTCAACACAGTTCAGCTCTGCATGTCAATAGAATTGAATGCATTTCCATGTTAGCCCCATTCTGGATAGAAACAATTGTGAAGTTTAACCAGAAAACTTAAATGCCACCATGGTTTCTCAATTTTCCTTTAAAGGGCAGACCAGTTAGGAGAAAGGCTCCGTAAATGCTCTCTAGTGCCATGACCAGCATCTGTGCCACGACCAGCGTCTGTGCCATGACCAGCATCTGTGCCATGAACACTGTCTCTGCCATGACCAGCGTCTGTGCCATGACCAGCATCTGTGCCATGACCAGCGTCTGTGCCATGACCAGAGTCTGTGCCATGACCAGTGTCTGTGCCATGACCAGCATCTGTCTGTGTTGCCCCCTTGTTTGGTGGCCATGGGGCAGAAACTTTCTTTGTCTATGTTTTCTGTCTTCTTGATCTCAGTGGATTCTGATCAGGCCAGAGGGTGCTGAGACTATAAAAAGTCTCTTCCTCAACCAAAATGTTTAGTGTGAGTTCAGTTATCTCCTCCCAAGTTAAACCAAACCAATCAACTAATTAACAGCAACAAAAATCAAAGCGCCCTGGATACAAAGTCTCCAAGGAAGTGAGGTTAAGTGAGAGAAGCACCCTAATGCCCCAAAATGGTCTCTTTATAAGAGGAGGCAGCACAGAGCCAGGACTCTGGCCACTTCTCCGCTTCCATGCACACAGCAAGAAAAGTCCTTGTGAGCACACAGTGAACAATTGCCATCTGCACACCCGAGCACAGGCCTCAGCAGACACCACCTCTAGCAGGAACTTCCCTCGGCTTTGCAGCCTCAGGACCCAAGGGAGATGCAGGTGTGCGATCTGAGCCTCTGCATCTATGAGCTTTTGTTAGCGTGCCTCTAGCAAGCAAATCGTTTTTGATCAGAGCTCATTTTAAAGAGATTAGTAACAGAGGCAAACAAAAGCCTGGAATGAGGTCCCTGGAATACCAGGGCCACTCGTACAGAATTCTAGCTTGTATTCCTTTTAGCCTAAAATGTGTGAGCCAGGCATGGTGTCATTCCAGCATATATATACTCTGACATTCCAGCATATATACACTCTTTAGGTCAAGCCTCAAAAATACATATTTATGATATGAGATATGAAATTTGCCTCATAAGACCTCTTCAGATACAGAGTCATTGTGCTTAGTGTGCTTTAACTAACAAATATAAGTCGAGTAAGACTTTCCGTGACCCATACCATCTTGCTGGGAAACATTGCTCTCCCTGCCTTGCCAAATAGATGTGAGTTATAGTCACAAGTAAACCAGCAAATTATTTTCAAAGTATCAGACTGTCTTCATAGTAACAGACCAGAAGGCTTCCATGGAACCAACCATTTTTTAGAAGAGGAACAGGGCTGTGCTTAGCAAAAACAATATCAATTACATGCATTCATATTTCTTCTTAAAAGTGAAGGAGATACTGATTTTTACGCACACACACACACATTTCAATAGCAAGAAAGTTGGCACATTTTTTACACACACACACACACACACACACACACACACATACACACACACATCTTGAGACAAGGTCTTCTGTAGCCCAGCTCTTGAACTCTCACTGAAGCTAAGAATGACCTTGAACTTCTGATCCTCCTGCCACCACACCCAGTTTATGCTGTGTTGGGCGTCAAACCGAGGGATTCAGGCAGGTTATATAAGGACTCCATCAACTGAGCTACACTCTCAGCTCTCTTACACGTTGTTGCCATGAAATTGAAAGGTCTTTTTCTGTTTCCCAGTTAAAAAGATTCTTGGTCAATTTATTCAAATATAAACTCGCTCCTTTTTTTTTTTTTACAAATGCCTGATTCCCATATCTCCTATCAAAGGAAGCGCCAATGCTATCGGTCCTGTCTTATGAGCCAATTAAAGAGAGGAAAATAAGCAAACTCTAACATGTAGAAATCAACCCTGAGTCGGTGAAGGTGTGCAGTGCCAAGCTGGTGCCACAAGGTGGCAGTGCTCTCTCGACGATGACTTAGTCTCTCAGGCCAGGTTGCTAGATCTTCTATTTGCTTTCTTTTGTCTGGTCTAGGTACTGAAGCCTGATGCCTGGCTGTCTCTAAGTGGGTGACCTTAAGATCCACTTCCTCTCCTTGAAAGACACAAATTATATATTCAATGGCTGGAGGGGTCGCAGACAGAGCCCCCTTTTCTCTGTCTACAAAGTCCTCACAGAAAGTCTAGTGGGTTGTGAAACTTCAGAGCCCTCTCACACAGGGCATGGATGTGGGTAGGCAATTAAGGGTCTGATCTTGGTCTAACTGGGCAATTGGGACGGTCCTTGGCCTTCAAATCTCGTGTGAAAATCAGGTGATAGTCATAGCGCCGAATGCTGAGATTACATGTGGACACACAATGTAAACTCCAGAGAGCTCGAGGGCACTCTGAGCATCGCTCCTGGAGAAGCAGTTTATGCACATGCGCACTGCCTGCCATTCATTAAGGATGAGCAACGTTTCTTTTTCCGAAGAAACAAGAGCTGGGAAACTTCTGGATGAAAACCAAAGGCACAATCCCTTGACACCCCCCTCTCCTGTCAGTCACGGCCACTGGTTGCTTCTTTCTCAAGCTGTTCCTTGGCCCTAACGCCGCACACCTGTCCTTCCCTCTGCCCGCGGGCTCTCTTAACAATAGCCTTAGTTGTCTCCCTTGGCCCAGCTGCTCTTCTCCCGACAGCTGTTGGGCACTAGCGACAGCTTCGCCCTCCTAGGTAGGAGGTAGTGTGGCAGCTTGCAAAGCACTTAGCATCCAGGGTCGGGAAGACCTGGGCAGAAATCCAAGTTTTGCCACTTAGGCAACATGACAGTCTCTGGTTAGCCAAAATGTAGGGTCTCCGTTCTTCTCGGCCCCTCTGTAAAACGCCTCATGACAGTTTTAGCAAAAATCCTCCCATCCTCAGTATCTGATGAGTGAGAGGGTTATCCTCCACTGCCTACGTGTGACGTTTGACCTCCATTCTTGTCTAGCTGGTGATCCAATTCGGGTCTTGAGTGTCGCCTAAAGATTCACACGTTTAAGAGCGGGTCAGAGGCTAGTGTTGTTATTAGGGGGCATGTGAGAAATTTAAGAGTAGGGGCCTAATGGGAAAGCTTAGACCACCCAGAGTGTTCCCTTAAAGGTTGAACCCTCACCCCCTCTTTTCTTTTTCACTGCCATAAAGCAACAGCTTTACCCTTCCATATGTCCCCTGGCATGGTGGCTGTCTGGCATAGGCCCAAAAGCACCCATGGGGTAAAACCTCCAGAACTCTGAGGCATGGCGAATCTTCCCTCTTTATAAGTTGATTAGCCCAGGCATGTTACAGTAACAGATGGGTAGCTAGCACAATCGTCTTAGCCAGCATCCACCCCAGTGCTCCTCTTGGTCCCTTTCTACCCACTGACCATCTCCTTGCACTAAATTCCCACTAGCCCATGTTGACTGCATCTCTCCCCACTGTGTCTCCTGCAAATGGTATGTATTCTCAAAGCGATGATCCTAAATAGCGTCTTCCTTGCTTAGAGACCATTGAGAAGGTTTATAGACTAATTTCCCTTTAACAAATGCAGGACACAGTTTGAGAGGATCTGTAGCAAAGGCACAAAAACAGGCTCCTTGAGAGTAGTATATTTCACAGTGCATGGGCCACAGGGGGTACTCAGTGAGTACTAGATTTTCTCCTCATAACACTGCTGCCCATTCTTTCCTTGAGCAGCCTTGGGGTACCTTCTGGATCTCATTGGGTGCTCAAGAAAAGAACGGGCAGCAGCATTATGATGGGTAAGTGACAATCACATGCAAATGAGTCCCATCTACAAGCTGATTTAACTCCCACAGAACCCTCAAAACATAACTCTTCCCCCTCATCTGCACATTTGAATCACCTGGGATCTGGACCAGGCAAGTCATCCTCACCTGGGGGACAGAGACGCAGACTCTGGTCCACCCGCAGCTCCTTAATCTGATTTAAATTTTAAACAACAAGGTCAAGGGAGTTTGTGTGCTTTAAAACCTGACT
The DNA here is from genome assembly GCA_004026605.1 of Ondatra zibethicus. Lineage (NCBI taxonomy): Eukaryota > Metazoa > Chordata > Mammalia > Rodentia > Cricetidae > Ondatra > Ondatra zibethicus. The sequence continues at coordinate 106,746 of PVIU01003695.1, forward strand.
GGAAGCACAGCACTGTGCAGCTTACAGGTGTCTGACTCATCCCACAGAGGCTATGATATAGCAGTTTTGTTTATTAATTTATTTTTGATGATTTCATGTACATATGTATAATTAGATGTAATATATTTTGGATGTTTTCACCCTCATTGTCCTCTCATTCCCCTCCCACTCTGACTGAACCCCTCCTTCTTTTCAATAAGCCCCCTTTCACTCTCATGCCTTTGGTCTGTTCGTTGACTCACTGAGTTTAATAAGTGTTGCCTGCATGCGCACAGGTGTGCTGTGGGCTTGTTTACCGGAGCGTGCGCGCTTCAACAGTAGTGATAGCACTAAAGAAAATGGCTCTCTTCTTCTCTATCAGTCACTGACTGCTGTAAGCTCCCAGGGAAAGGGGACATCAAGAGTCCTTCCGCATCCAAGATGGAATGTCCAGGTTGTGCCATCCTATAAAGGTCTTGTGTGGGTAACTATGACTAGATACAGTGGTTTTGAAGGCCTGGACTGGTGTGGAACTTCTCAAGCAATTTGGGGATTCTAATAGGCAAATAGGATTGAAAAACACTGTGATTGGATGTTAAGGACTTCGTGGAGCATGAGAGGCTAGCCTTTACTGCGGTGGTGTGTGTGTGTGTGTGTGTGTGTGTGTGTGTGTGTGTGTGTGTGTGTGTGTGTGTGTGGTGTACGTGCATATACTTTTCTCTAGAAGTTCGTTTCCTCTTTGTTCATTCCCATTTGTCTCACGGCTTACTTCCATCTTTCACTTACTAATTTCTAAAATTTTAAAGGTCATAGACGAGGAGCTGCCTCTGTCCAAGGCTTTCTGCTTTATCATCATGATGTCATTTAGAGAATAGTAAGGCCAGGTCTTGTAATGGAAATCATAAGCCATGAGAGGACACAAATACTGCACTATAAATTGGAAACCTGACTCCTGACTTCTGTCTCGGAGATTTTCAGACCCGAGTGAAGGCAGAGTGAGTCCAGAGTGGCCAAGGGCAGCACTGCACACTGTAGGGTGCACAGGACCCTCCTGGGTTCCTGATAAGCACAGATGCTAGTGTGGTATATTGGGGAAGTGTCTTAGTTAGGGTTTCTATTGCTGTGACCAAAAAGCAAGTTAGGGAGAAAAGGGTTTATTCAGCATTGCTATTCATCACTGAAGGAAGTCATGACCGGAACTCAAACAGGACAGGATCCCAGAGGTGAAATCTGGTCCAGAGGCTATGGAGAGGAGCTGCTTACTGACTTGATTCAGACCACCTTCCTATAGCACCTCCCCCACTTGGTGTGGAACAATTCTATATTCTGTCAATTATATTTTAAATAAACGCTGATTGGCCAATAGCCAGGCAGGAGGTATAGGCAGGACAACCAGACAGGAAGTAGAGGCAGGGCAATGAGAACAGGAGAATTCTGAGAAGCAGGAAGCCCATTCCTCAAGTCCTGTCCAGACACCAAAGAAGCAGGATGTGACCTGCCCCACTAAAAAAGGTACTGAGCCATTTGGCTAACATAGATAAGAATAATAGGTTAATACACATCACAAGAGTTAATAATAAGCCTGAGCTAATGGGCCAAGCAGTGTTTTAATGAATACAGTTTCTGTGTGATTATTTCAGGGCTAAGCTAGCTGATGGCTGGGGCTACAAGCAGGCCCTCATGCTATAGAATGGTGCCAACGTGTGGACAACTGTATCTACATAAAGCCTGACAGCTTGGGAGGTAATTCTAGACAGAAAAGAATAGAGTAAAGCATGGCTTCTTGATAGCAGCAATTTCTCAGGTCGACTCTGCTTGCTAGAGGCAAGGAAGTGCTCTCATTTATGAGAAGCTTCCTGACTCAACTTTAGCTGCAAAACCCTGCAGCTCTTTAAGAGGTCCTGCCATGAAACACTTAAATGGTGTTGATGAAAAACTGACCGCATGCTTTCTGATTTTGAGCCATAGAAAATAAAAATAAAAATAAATAAATAAAAAAGCCATGCTGTTTTAAAATGCCAGCTTTCTGGGCCATCTTGCCAGTGCAAACTCTGACTCTTTCAGGCAGGCAGTCTGACTATGGAGCATTTGAGTGTAGTTTGTGGACACACTGTTGGAGCTTGCTTGCTGGCAGGGACCTTGAAACGCCATAGAGGTGTGGCAATAAACATGGATCCGGCCAGTACCTCTGCCATGAGGCTGGAATCTCATAAAACTAAGGAATGGGCTGGATCCAGCCGTCAAACCACGGCTTTGGCTTTAATCCTGTCCATATTTCTTAGCAAATTGAAGACTCACGTGGTCAGAAAAAGAGAGAGATACACAGTAAAGGGAGATTCAAAGATGAAGAAAACCTCTAAATGGTTTACAGTGTGTTAAAAATATATGCAAGAAAAAGGTTAAAACCCTTAAAATGAAAAAGAAAGAAAGAGTAATTGGGTGTGGTAGTACACATTTAATCCCAACACTTGGGAGGCAGAGGTACACTGACCTATGTGAGTTCAAGGTATGGTGGCATAGTATGGTGGCATACACCTTTAATCCCAACACTTGGGAGGCAGAGGCAGACAGACCTCTGTGAGTTCAAAGTTAGGTATCCCACACACCTTTAATCTCAGCACTTGGGAGGCAGAGACAGGTGGATTTCTGTGAGTTCAAAGACAGCCTGATCTACAGAGTGAGTTTCAGGACAAAGATACACAGAAACCCTGTCTCAAAAAGCCAAAAATTAAAAATAAAAGAAATAGAGTTTAAAATAAAGCCATGTAAAGAAGGAAAACACACAGAGAATCTGGATACTGTATGTTATTATACTCTCTTTGAATTGTTTGAATGCTAAGGAAGGAGCAATAGTTGCCAAAAGATATTTGTTTATATATGCTGCTAAATTAATCCAAGATAGGTATTTTGAAAATATCTTCACTTCAAAATTGAAGTCAAAAGATATGTTACTTTGGAGAAGAGATTTTGCTTTTGTTTACACAGGAACTGAAAGGCTATGGATTCATTCTGAGTTAAGAAAAATCAGCTTTGATCAAGGAAGACCACCTGAGAAATCTCCAGTAGGAACATATGGCCCAAATGTCTGAGTTCTACATCCAGAACAGATTCAAGACTGCTGCCTGAGATGATCAAGCCTCACAGGATACTCCAGTCAGGACTTGATCATAATTCAAAATTTTCTTTAGGTCCCCATAAGATTATCAGCACCCCCAAGCAGCAGAACGTAGCCTGGAAAACTGCACCCACATTCCTAAAAAATGGACTAGGGATATTTTCCTTTGTTTAAAAAAAAAAGAGAGGGAAGTGGTGTGGGACAATTCTATATTCTGTCAATTATATTTTAAATAAATGCTGATTGGCCAGTAGGCAGGCAGGAGGTATAGGTGGGACAACCAGACAGGAAGTACAGGCAGGGCAATGAGAACAGGAGAATTCTGAGAAGCAGGAAGCCCATTCCTCAAGTCCTGTCCAGACACCAAAGAAGCAGGATGTGACCTGCCCCACTAAAAAAGGTACTGAGCCATGTGGCTAACATAGATAAGAATAATAGGTTAATATACATCACAAGAGTTAATAATAAGCCTGAGCTAATGGGCCAAGCAGTGTTTTAATGAATACAGTTTCTGTGTGATTATTTTGGGGCTAAGCTAGCCAGATGGCTGGGGCTACAATCAGGCCCTCATGCTACACCCACTGATCACTACTTGAGAAAATTCCAGCTGGATCTTATTGAGACATTTCCTCAACTGAGGCTCCTTCCACTGATGACTCTAACGTGGGTCAAGTCGACACACAGGACAGGGGAGTGAGGCCACAGTCTGCATTTCCTAGGCTTCTCAGGCCAAATCAGCACAAAGAATCCCAGAGCCCACTCCTGTGCCACTCAGCATCTGCGGATGTGGGGGAGTGGGGATATCATTGGCCTTTCTCACCTACACAATGACTGGGACCAATGAGTCCACGTTCGTATTTGAACTCAGCTCTGAAGACTATACCTCGGGCACTGGGAGGCCTGCTGAGAATCTCACTACAGGATTTCCCACTGCAGAGCATTTTTGAGGCATTCAATAGCAATTAAATAACTAATAAATATTTACTGAGCCTAACTTGAAATCAGAGGAGCAATTTAAATAAACAACATCCTTCCAGTTTACAGCATAATGATAAGAAGGAAGACTAGGACTCATCATTACCGATGGAGAGAAACACTCCAGAGGACCAAAAGTAACCAGGAAAGGGAGTCAGGAATGACATTGTTTAGAAGACACTTGAGTATGGAAATGGGTGAGGAGCAACTGGACAGACAGTCTAGCTGAAGGAACAGTGGCCGGTGGGTAAGACTCTGGCAGATCAAGAAGCTAAGATAGAACCAGAGAGCCAGAGGAAGGACTGGAAAGCATAGGGCCATGCTTGTCTCTCAAGGCTGAAGGATAAAGGGGAGGAGAGCAATGAAGCTTTTTGTATATTTGTTTATTTTGTAGTTCCAGGTTAGCCCGAACCTTCCCAAGAAGCTCAGCTTGGCCTCAAACAATCCATCCTCCTGCCTCAGCCTCTATCAGTGTTGGGATAGCATGCACCTCCAGCAAGATTTCATAACTGAGTTTTATTTTGAGAGTAATTGAAGACTTTAAAGGGTTTTAACCAGAAAAAAAGCCAACAGCCAATCCCTTGGCGTCCATGGGCAGGATCTGCAGTGCAGGTAAAGATGTTGACACAAAGAACAGGGAACATTGGGGTAGGCTAGGCTAGAGGTGCTGTCTGGATATTGTGAGCAGATTTTCTTATGTTTATCAGGAGAGATTATGTGACAAGAGAGTGGTTTGAATAATTTTATCAATTTGGATGTTCCTATTAGTTTTCCATCACTGTTAACGATGCACATGAGGGAAAAAAAAGCCTTCAGGAAGGGAAGACTCATCTTGAGTCATGGATTCAATGTTTCAGTCCATCATGACAGAGCATAGCAGCTCACATCTCAGCAGCCAGGGAGCACAGAGTGAGGACCATTCTCCATCATCACAAGCTATCTTCATTCCACTCTTCCGTTTCATTCAGATCCCCAGCCCTATGGGATGATGTCACTCAGAGTGGCAAGTTAGGAGCAGCTTGGAAGCTACATGAAAGCATATATCTAAAAGCTAAAACAGATTCTGGAAAGAAAGGATTCAAGTCCAGATTTCCGATTTTCATACCTCTGTGCATAGTACTTACAGGAAGTCTGCATGCAGAGGAGAGCTTGCAGGAGCATTTTGGAAACTGAGGTAACCTGAGACTATCTCAATTTGCTTCACTCGAGGGGTTTGGCCAGCCTTACCAAATGCCCCAGGTAGTAAGCAGTGGGTGAGGGTAGCACAGATTCTGAGAAGAAAACTAGAATTTCCACATGTACACTACATGTATTTGAGGGCATGAGAGGACATAGGATGACACACAGATTTTCAGAGGGACCATACACTAAGATGAAGAAAATTAGGCTTGAAGCAGGACAAATACACAAGCCTTGTCAGGTACTTGTATCCAGTAAGCATCCAAAAACATGGAGAGACAAAGAAGTATCCTAGGTTGGCTTGTCCACACCAATCACAGAGTGTCCTGTAGGTGTGGGACAGAGTGCCAACTTCCAACCACGGGCACAGCCGATCTTTGACAGATCAGAGATAAGACTGAGGATGACCTTATGATAGAGGGTTACTGCTACAAATGTCTAAACCAAATAAAGCCCCGAACGAGGATCTCGGTGAACAGGTAAACTGAAGGGAATTACAATGAGGGATATTTTTCATATATTCTGTTTCAGTCACCTCTAGAGCAGGTAAGTGGACAGGAAGAGGACTCAGAGAAAAGGGGGACAGGCACAGGTGAAGCAACAGCTCAGTTCACACCAGAACCTGAGTGTGAGACTCACCCTCTTGGTCCTAAATCCAGTAGCCACGCACTGACAATCCAAACATCTACTATGATCAGATATCTTGGAGACGAGATGTACACAAACAAGAAAAACCTATGACTCAAGTCTACATATGCTGAGATGTCATTTTCATGTGCTCCAGGAAGCACCTCAGCAGGGATGTGGCAGAAGTGGCACGAACCTTGGACTCCCAGCCACAGTGGACTCCTATTCTGGAGTGCTAACATGGCTACTCCCTTCCTGGTTTGGGGATCAACAGCAAAATTTTCTGAGCTGTTTTTTTTTTTAATCTAATGAGTTAGATTAGGTCAGTTGTTTTTTTAAATATTAGAAAGGAAGCATTTTTGAGAGGTTGTATGTTATCAAAATGAGGCTCAAGAAAACCCTCCTTTCACTGCACCTCCTTCTGGGAGATTTCAGGGCCTCTCTGCTTTCCTTGACAAGAGCATGGGATTGCCTCCCATTCTTCTGCTCTGGTGCCACAGATGCATACCTGGCCAGTTCCAGGGCATCAGGTATTCTCTGTTCATAGCTCTACCAGAACATGAGCCCCAGACATAAAGGGTCTTGACCGTTTAGCTGCCTGAGTTCTTGAGAAGGTCTTTGTGGGAACTCACACACATTTGCTGTTCATCAGTTGCTGTTGCTGGGTGCATTTTCTAGACCATTGCTCAAGTTAAACAGCAAGTAATTAAAAAGGACTTCCCAAAGTTAGGAAAGGTGGGAAGAACAAACAGGTAATTAGGAAGCACCAGTGTCTGGCTTGTTGTTATGGGCTTTATGTGCACCCACACATCTAATTCTTTGGATAAAAGTGGGTCACAACATCAAGATGCTAAGTCTTATCCTGTACTATACACAGGAGAAAATCGAGGCTCTGAGTGGTCATGAAAACTGCCTTGGGATAACCTAGCAAGAAGCCAGACCACTGGGACTGAACTCCTCAGAGTTATCTACATACAAATGCAAGAATATTTTCCAAGGATTCCCTAGGTTTAAGAGGAAATAAATACCCTGCATTTCAAACAACATGTACTCTTTTGTTTCATCTGACTTCTTTATCCCTCACTGAAGGTTTAAACTCTTATTAATTTAATTATTTAATCATTTAACCACAGCCTGGTATTTGCCAAGCACATTGATTTGTTCTAGGAGGGTAGAATAAGGAGGTGAAAACTCATAACTCAGCAGGGGAAGAGGGCAAGGCCTTTACTGCCACTGGCTGCAAGTGCCATGACAGAAGATAATTCAAACTACCATGGAATCAGCATAGGTGAAGGAGTAAAATATTCTCTCTGTTATATAAAATCAAAGAGAATATTGGCTTCTACAGTTAACAATATTAAAGGGCAAAGGATGCAGCTGAATTGGTAGAGCACCTGTGTAGCATGTGCAAAGTCCTGGGCTTCATCCCAACCACTACATAGACAAAACATGATGGCACATGCCTTTAATCCCAGCACTTGGGAGTGGAAGCAGAAGGATTGGAAGTTTGAGATAATCTTTGGCTACTTAGTGAGCTCAAGGCAAGCTTGGACTACATAAGACTCTATCTCACTATCAAAAATTAAAAAAACAAAAACTATGGACCAGCAAGGATTCTGTCACAATGGTGTCACTTCTTAGTAGGTGTGGTGGTTTAGAAGAAAATGTCCCCCAACAGGAGTGGCACTATAAGGAGGTGTAGCTTTGTTAGAGTAGGTATGGCCTTGTTGGAGGAAGTGTGTCACTGTGGGGGTGGGCTTTGAGGTCTCCTATGCTCAAGCTACACCTGGTGAGATGATTCACTTCTTGTTGCCTGAAGATTATGAAGAAGAACTCTCAGCTCCTTCTTTAGCATCATGCCTGCCTGCATGCCACCATGTTTCCTGACATAATAATAATGGACTAAACCTCTGAAACTGAAAGCTAGCCTGTTTTCCTTTATAAAAGTTGCCGTGGTCATGGTGTCTCTTCATATCAATAGAAACCCTAACTAAGACAGTAGGCTACCCTAAGACAGTTTGTATAATCACTCAGGGACTCAGTTTTCTCCTGTGTTGAATACAGATAATAAGACTTAGTGTCATGATTTTGTGGTCCAGTATTATTCAGGGGATTTGAGATTCCAGTGAATACAAAGCCAGTAAGGATGCATGCCAAGTGTGATGCCCTGAGTTTAATCTCCAAAGCCTTCAAAGTAGAAGTAGAGAAATGATTCTCACAAGTTTTCTGATCTTTACATGCATACAGGTCACACGCCTGCCCATGCACATCTATATGTATATAAATTAATTAGTTAATTAATTGTGGTTTAATTTTTAACATTAACAACATTTGGACTATGGAGATAGCTAAGAGGAAAAAAGTTTCTCCTGCAAGTGTAATGGTCTGAGCTGGGGGTCCTCAGAACCACACGAGAGCTGGAGGCAGCAGTGTGTGCCTGTGATCCCTGCATTCCTATGGCAAGATGGAGAGATGGAAAGCGGAGAGAAGATAAATCCCAGAATTCCATGGAGCAGCTAGTCTGGTGCATGCAGCAGCAGCAAGCAATGGAAGCTTGTCCTCAAACAAGGTGGCACAGGACCAACACCCAAGATTGTTTTCAAGTTCCAAATATGTGGCTCCTACATATCTCTCTCCCTCCCTCCCTCTCTCCTCTTCGCTGTCCCTCCCTCCCTCTTTCCCTCTCTCTCTGTTACACACACTCACACACATGAGTTAGCAAAATCATCATTCCTATAACCCTGTAAATTAGTCAAGTACTTTCAACAATCTGGTAACTTGGATTCAGGACAACTGGCAAATTTTAAGCAAAAACCAAAACCAAACCTGAAACAAACAGATAAAATCCTATGGGAAATGTAAGAAAACAGAATACATGTCTTGTCCACAAGAAAGGTGCTTTAAGTAATCCCCGATATCATACTAACTAAACAAAACTTCAAATCAGCTACTTAAGAACTAAAGAAAATAAACGACAAATGAAAGTCATGAAATTAAGGTTCTATCAGGTGCAGAATATCAATAAAGAGAAATTATAGCCAAACAGAAATTCTAAAGTTAAAAAATAAACTTACTGAATGAAATATTTTCACTACTGAATGAAATATTTTCACTAATGTGTCTACAAGTATAAACATGAAGAAAAAGGAAGCTGCTAAACTTAAAGATAGGTAATTGGATGCACTCTTAAAATGAAGAGCAGAAATAAAAAGGTTGAGCCCTACACTGCCCGTCAAGCATATCAGAGTCCACGCTATTAGCATCCCAGGAGGGAGCAGAGAGAAAAGAAAGATGTACCAGGTTGGTTTTTTTTTTCTTTTTGATCACCAGTCAGCTTCCAAATCATGACACAGGAGACTTTTTATTAGTTATAAACGCTTGGTCTAGCTTAGGCTCCTTTCTGGCTAGTTCTTTGAACTTAATTTAGCCTGTTTCTCTTTACCTACCTTTTGCCTCAAGGCTTTTTACGTTTCTTTCCTTCTGTACATCTTACTTTCACTCTTTCTCCTATCTGGCTGGCTGCTGGCTTCCCGGCTTCCTGCCCTCAGGCATGTCCCTCTTGACCTCATTCTTTTCTCCTTCTTCTTCCTGTTCTTCTTAAACTTAGATCCTCCTTCTGTTTATTCTCTCTGCCCACCTAGCCCTGCCTACCCCTCTCCTACCTAGCTATTGGCTACTCAGCTCTTTATTAAAGCAATCAGGTGCCTTATGTTACATCTTTACATAATTAAACAAATGCAGCAAAAACAAATGTAACACTTTTTTACATTGTTAAAATAGTATTCCACAACAGAAAGAAAAAATATTAGAAGAATAATGACCAATAACTTCACAGTGTTTAAGAAAAACATTGATGTGCACATCTAGAAAGGCTTCATGAGCTCCAAGAAGGACTGAAAGTAAAAGATCCAACTAGACAAAGAACAATCTGTGTTTCAAAACCAAAGGCCAGCCAAATACTGAAAGAAGCAATTCATCACATCGAGTGTCTTCAATTCAGTTAACAGCTAACCTTCTAACAAAAGCCACAGAGGCAGAAGACAGTGAAATGACATTGCAAACTCGATGAAAGAGGTTACACAAACAAACAAAAACAGTGTGGAGAGACGGCTCAATAGGTAACAGCATGTGTTGTGCAATCACGATGACTTGAGTTCAAATCCCTAGCAGTGATGTAAAAAGTCAGTCATAGTAATGTGCGCAGTGCTGTAACCCCACAGTGTGTGTGTGTGTGTGTGTGTGTGTGTGTGTGTATGTGTGTGTGTGTGTGTCGGGGAGCTGTACAGAGACAGGAGGATCACGGAGACTGGCAGCAAGCTTAGCTTTAGGTTCAGAGAGAGACTTTGACTTAAGAAGAATAAGGAGAAGAGTGATAGAGCAGGACACATGAGGTCCTCAGCATACATCTGCACACATGTGCACATGCCACACACAGACATCCCATACACATTGACGCACACTTAAATTTTATAGATGAATATAATACATGTCACCATCAACCAAGATATCTGCATTTAACAAAATTATCCTTCAAAAATAAAAGAGAGCAATCATCACATTTTGCCTACTGAATGTGGATGCAACATGACCAGCCACTGTGACTTCCTGAACCATGATAGATTGTAAGCCCAAATTGCAAACAAGAGAAAACTCCTTAGCTCTTAAAAAATCAAACGAGAAATTAAGACATCCCGAAGTTAGTAACAAAGGACAGCTAAACACCAATAAACCAGAGATTTTGCTGTCAGCAGACGATCCCTTCAAAGAATATAATAGGTATTCTTGAGGCAGGAATGAGAACACAGGCATCATAACCTGGCTTCAGCTGCCAAATGAGATGCCAGAGCAAGTCCTGAAGCAATAACAGTGTGTTTCTCCCATGTTTCTGAAAGCTGGAAGGTTTCAGTCATGTTCCCAGGTAGCTTGGTTTGGTTTTCAGTTAGGTCTTTGTTCTTGGCTACAAGTGTACTTGACAATAACAAAATAGAGAATTCTCATTCTCATTTTATCTCTCTCTCTCTCTCCTTCATCTTCTCATAATGACACCAATTCTAACAAATTTAGACTTCAAAGTTTGACCCCACTTATGTTATTATCTCCTGCAAGTTTTTCTTTCAAATACAATTACAGTATGGGTTTATGGGTTAGAGATTAGATATACTACTTTGGGGATCAGGGAAGACAATGCAGCCCAAACCCTAGAGGGGAAAGTGAAAAGAAAAAGAATAAATAAAAGAAACTCTGAATAATAAGAAAAAATAAATCATACCAATTAAATAGAGGCTACAGGGAAAATAAACAAAAGTAATAAGGAAAAGTAATAGCAAAACAGCAACCATTAAACCAAAGTTTATTTGTTTGAAAATGTAGCAAAATATATATAAATTTACCTAGATGGGCCAAGGATAAAAAAAGAGACCAGAGTCAAATCACTAAAAGCAAGGATGAAAAGGGGAAACATTACTATTGACTCTTGGGAGGGAGCGAGAGAGGGAAGGAGGGATTCTGGGAGTTGAAGGCTGTTTGCTTGTGAGCCATGGCATCGCTACACCATGCACTGTGTTTCTGCATGATGTGCTGCAGAGCAATGCTGAAAGGGAAGGGATGGCCCAGCACTAAGATTCCCTAAGTGTCCCACTGATCTGAATGGGTGACAGTGGACAGAAAGAACGGAAGAGCAGAGGAGGCAGCATCCAGGGGCACTGTGAGGAAGGACGTCACTGAAAATGAGTTGTGCTGGAAAAGTGTGCAGTCTGGAGCAGTTATCTCCAAAATACGAGGTGGCCGTCCCTCCGCTTCTCTGTGCTCTGTATCGCTGAGATGGGAAAAACCAAACACCTTTTAGGTCTAGAGCTTTGACATGACAGTAAAGACAATAGTTGAAAGTCCTGAGCGCTCAAGTGATAAATAAAAGAGAGAGAGTGATTTGTCCTGATATGGGACAGACTCAGAACCCCGACCATAGACACCTTGTAGGCAGGAGGCTTTGGCTCTTAGTACTGAGTGCATTTGGATGACATAGAAGCTGCTGTCATCCAATATAGTTCTGTCATTCTGGCCCAAAGTACAGTCTTTGGTAGGCAGAGTGGGTACACTGAGACCAGTTAGAGGCTTGAAGGGGAGGAACATGACCTCAGTCCTGTTTTGGTGTAGTCGGTGTATGTGACAGTGGAGTGATAGTGTTGAGGAAGCAGTGGAATTTGGAAGTCTGGAGCTCAGAGAGGCCTGGATGAGAAGGACACATAGTCTTTGCTATAGAGTTGATAACCGTGTCTATGGTCCTGTGCCCGATTTTTAAAAAGAGATGTTATAGAAGAAATGGAGACAGGGCTGAGCCTTAAGAAATTGCAATGTACTCACCAACCAGTGGGGGACACTCCCAAGGAGACAAAGATGCATATTCCCAGGAGAATGAGGAAAGGCTGAATTGGGGTTGCTTAGGCATAAGGGGAAGCAGACATTCCAAGAAGAAGAAAATCAAGAAAGATAAAGGTGAAAATTACCACTGGGTTTGCTGTCTTAGTGAGTGGTCATTAGTGACCCAAGGCAAGAGCTGTATCAATGAGGGGAAAGAATAGAAGGCAGACTTGAAACAAAATGGTGAAATTTATATTCAGGATGAAAGAGATAAGGTTGTATGAAGAGGGCTGGGAATTCCTCTGTGCTCTTGTTTAACAAGTGACAGAGGCAAGTTTAACCAGACAGATTAACTGAGAAGGAACAATTGAATAAATGAGAAAGATACCAATGATTAACAGCACAGCATCCTGAGAGGAGGAAACAGATAGTTTCCATGCAGGACTGATGGATAGGAAGGGCAGACTGGAGGATTGTGTGGGACTAGTAGCAGGAACAGGAAGAGCTTCTGGATATCAAGAAGCAATTGTGCTGAGAGAAAGATGTAAGATGACCAGAAACCTGAGAAAAATAGAGATTTGAAATACTAGTTGAACTTTAGTGAAGAGAATTGCAAATAGGGTGTGAATACTGGAGATGGTTTTAGGCGTCAGAGAGAAGCAATCTAAAACCACAGTGAGAGCCGCGTCCAGGAAAATGGAAATAGATGTACTGTTTTCTGTCGCTCGTCCTAAGTCCAAGTGAAAAGCTAGAGTTTTATACATGCATAAACACAGGAAGGCTGTAGGCCAAAGAGGAGGTGGGCTGCTAGAGACCTCAGCACTGAGGAGGGCACATCTGTGGCTGCCTTGAGATTGCTTTTGGCCTCACGGGCCCCAAATTTAAAAAGAAAACAAAAATCCACCATTCTGTTTGATAATCTTGTTACGGACCAGAAAAAAGAAGTGAACCTCAGTAGGAAACTGGTGTTTTCAATCAAAAGAACAGAAACAATGCAGCTTACCAGGGCAGGAAACTTTTAGATAAGAGCTCCCAGTGGGGCTGAGATGTAGACCAGTTCCTTACTGAAGTGCTATCCTGGCATGCACAACATCCTGGGTTCAAACTCAGTCCTTGGACATTGTGGTGTAGACCTGCAATCCCAGCACCTGGGAAGTAGAGGTAGAAGGATCATAAATTCAAGTTCAAGGTCATCTTCAGCTACCTAGCAAGTCTGAGGTTTGCCTGGGTCCTAAAGATCCTATCTCTAAAAAGGAAGAGAGTTTGTTTTTTTTTTTCAGCCAAACATCATGCACAGGACTGTGGTTAGCAACCCCACTTACACTAGCAAAGACCGGATAGGAAGCCCAGACTTCTTCTCTCAAGGCCGTACCAAGGCATCGAAAGCCCTGATGAGATGGTGCCAGGCAAATTCAAGCTGGAACTGAGGCTTTCATTCTCAATAATCAATAATCAGCCCACTTCAGACAGTCAGCAGATGCCATGAGCGGAGTCCTGCCTTCCATTTCTATCTGAAAGTATTGAGGAGCCTTCCTTCACCCCAGGCATTAACAGAAGAGGGGCAGAGAACCCAGGCCTCTACCTGGAATCAATGAGGCAGTGCCCTTGGCCCTTGTTAGAGAAATACAAAAGAGAGCCAGCTGAGACAGAAGGTGTAAGGGAAATCCAGGGGCATATGTAAAAATGTCCAGGATTCAGTTGAAAGAACACATCTTGTTATGAGCTCCAAGGACCTCAAGGTAAATGAAAAACTGCAGTCAATAGCGGCCAATATCAAAGGAAGAAAAAAATGAATTTTCCAAAGAAGATTTTAAAGTAGCTATGATTTGCCTCTTTTAAAAATTGAGACAGGGTCTCACTCTACAGAACCCCAAGATCACCTCAAACTCTTAGTGGTCCTTTCATTTCAGCATTCCTTGTTTAGGAATTATATGCATTATACCATTCCCAGTTGATTTTTAAAACGACATGTGAGAGTTGGTGTAGTGGTTCCATGGGTAAAGGTACTTGGTTAATAACAATGAGGGCATGAGTCTGATCCCTGGAGTTCACATAAAGGTGGAAGGAGAGAATGGACTCCACAATGTTGTTCTCTGACCCATGCTGTGGTATGTATGCATGTGTATGCATGTGCATGCATGTGCTTGTAGGTGAACACACACACACATACACACACAAATAAATTTTCAAAAGATTTAACAAAAAGCCCTGAATATGTAATGAAAATGAATATCTTCCTCCTAGGATTGGAAGGAAGGTCTATGTCACCAGCACTATTCAGCATGATGTTGAGCATTCCAGAGAGCGCAAGTAAGGAAAAGAAACGAGATGAGAGCCATGCAGGTTGGAAGGGAAGAAGCAAGGTGCTTCTACTTACAGATGGCAGGACTGTCTTCACAGAAAACCCCAAGTAATATGGAAACAGACGCCCATAATAATGGGCTCAACATCAATGGAGAAATGCAAGACAAATGTTGAAGTGGAGATTGTATTTCTGCACATTGTCAAGTAGAACGTGGAGCTGAAATTGAAAAATCTGACAGGTTGCCTTGCCCAATTTCCATGTGATGATTTTTGCTTTAACTTACTATATTTTATTTTGAAAAACAGGAAAAGATTGAACTGTAATGGAGCCTGCGGGGATTTTTTTTTAAATTACTGACTGATGTGGGAGGGCACAGTTCATTGTGGGTGGTGCCATCCTTGAGCAAGTGGTCCTGGGTTCTATAAAAAAGCAGGCCAAGGGAGCCATGAGAAGCAAGCCAGCAGGCAGCAGCCCTCTGTAGCCTCTAAATCAGCTCCTGCCTCCAAGTTCTTACTCTGTTTAGGTTCTTGTTCTGATTTTTTCAGTGATGTTTAGTGACATGGAAGGATAATCCAGAAAAGCCCCTTCCTTCCAAAATTGCTTTTGATCATAGCAATAGGAACCCTAGTAAGACAGGATTTTGATCAGATATGAAATCTTGAAAAAATAAAGAGAAGAACTTAGAATGGAAGACAATAAAGAAAAATGAGAAAGTAGAATAGATACAAAGACTGGACACAAAGTTGTGTCCATGATTTTTCATCTTTCAAATATTTAGGGTGGTCAAGCTGATTCAGTAGGTAAAAGAACTTACCTGTAAGTCTGAAAACCTGAGTTCGGTCCCCAGAACCCACAGTGGAAGGGAAGAACTAACTCTTGAAGGTTGTTCTTCATCCCCCACACACTCTTAAGTGCACACACTGCTACTGTGGCTGGTACTAGTAATAATAAGGGAGATTGTGACTGGAAAGATGGTTCAGTGGTTAAGGGAACTGGTTGTTCTGGAAGAGAACCTGGATTCAGTTCCCAATACTCACATGTCAACTCACAATTATCCATAGCCCAGCCACAGGGGATCTGATGCCCTCTTCTGACCTTCAAGGGCAAAACGCTGGCAAAACATCCATACACATAAAGCAAATGAATCTAAAATATAATAATAATGATGATAATAATAAATTAAAACAATATTAAGATATTTGAGTTCTATTGCTTTTCTCTATAGAATTCACAATGGTATAATTTTGGTAAGGTTTCTGAAGCAATTGCTTTACCCTTCTTTATCCATTTAGAGATTAACTTTTTGTTAACTGTGTTGGTCTTCCAGTTCATAAATCCATTGAGTCTATTTCTTAAGAACTTAGATTTCTTTAGTCAGCATACTAAAGCCTACACGTGGCTGTTTTGGTTTGCTTTCTTTCAACTTGTACCTATTTTTACTTTCTCTCAGCAGTTGTAAATGGTATTATAGTTTTCAATTTCAACTCCATGTGCTATTTGCCAATACACAGAAATATAACCGCAACTTCAGCATTTGTCTTGCATTTTTCCACTGATGCTGAACTCATTACTTATGGGTGTCTGTTTCTGGATTACTTGGGGTGTTCTACATAGACAGTACCACCATCTGTAAATAGAAGCATCTGGCTTCTTCCTTTCCAATCTGTATTACTTTCATTTTATCTCTTTCCTTACTTGTATTATCTGGAATGTTCAGCATCGTGTTGAATAGGACTTGGTGACTGGCAAGGTGGCACAGTAGGTAAAAACAGTCGCTGCATAAACCATGTGACTTAAGTTCAGTTCCCAGAAGCCTCAGAAAGCCAGATGTCATGTAATCCCAGCACTCATAAGGTAAACTGGAAACAGATGAGTCACCCGCAAGCTTCCAGGCCAATTAGCCTGGCATACACAGAGTGACAGGAATGAGAAAGACCCTGCCTCAATAATGTGGAAAAGAGCACTGATTCCTGAAAATTGTTCTCTGACCTCCACACATGCACCATGTCAAGCATGCATGTACTTTTATCCACACAATATACATACATGCATAGGCATGGACACAAAACCATACCCAGTTTCAATAAGGACAAAGATAATGCATAAGATTTTGTTAACTCGAATTTAAGGCTTATAGGAATCAGGATTTGTATCTCTGGAGAAAGACTGTCATGAATATCAGAGGACCAAAAACCAGCCTGTGCGTAATTGTCCCCATGCTTAGAGGCAATTCACTGGGGGAAGAATATTTTTCTTTTAATAAATAGTGTATTTGGTGCATTCAGTCTGAGGACTTGTAGAGACAGGATGTCCCCCCACTCAGTCTGAGGGTTTCATAGAGATGCTGATCACCAGCACAGACCACAGGACATAAGTGACAGTCAACGGGCATTTGTGATATGAGTTAGCAGCAATTCAGGACCACCCTGTTGTGAGTCAGGGACCTCTGAGGGAGCGGGCCTGAGTCAGAGACCTCTGCAGGACCAGGGCCAAGCCAGGGACATCTATGGAAACAGGACTGAGCCAGCTACCTCCGCTGGAGCAGGTCTGAGGCAGAGACCTTCACAGGAGCAAGTGCAAGGGGGCCACTGCTGAGGGAGCAGGCCTAAACCTGAGACCTCTGCCGGCAAGAATCGGTGACCTCAGAGGTAGCAGCCTTGAGCCAGTGACCTCCCCCAGAGCAGGCCTGAAACAGTGACATCTGCTGGAGCAGGCCCAAGGCAGTGACCTCAGTGGAAGTAGCCCCAAGTAAGCAACCTCCCTGGGAGCAGGCCCAAAAGACCTCCGGTATTGCAGAGAAACCAAAGGGCAGAGAGAGAATATCTAAATTAACAAAATCAGAAATGAAAAGGGGGACATAACAGCAGACATGGAGGAAATACAGAGACTCATCAGATCATATTTTGAAAACCTGTACTCCACAAAATTGGAAAACTTAAAGGAAATGAACAACTTTCTGGATAAATACCACTTACCAAAATTAAATCAAGACCAGATAAGCAAATGAAATAGACCTATAACTGTTGAAGAAATAGAAACAGTCATCAAAAGTCTCCCACCCAAAAAAAGCCCAGGGCCGTATGGTTTCAGCACAGCATTCTACAAGATTTTCAAAGAAGAACTAATACCAATACTGCTCAAATTGTTCCACACAACAGAAACAGAAAGAATATTGCCAAACTCTTTTTATGAGGCTACAATTACCATGATACCCAAACCACATAAAGATATTACTAAGAAAGAGAATTACAGACCAGTTTCACTCATGAACATTGATACATAAATATTCAATAAGATACTGACAAACCTAATCCAAGAACACATCAGAAAAAAAACCATCCACCATGATCAAGTTGGCTTCATCCCAGAGATGCAGGGATGGTTCAACATAAAAAAAAATCTGTCAATGTAATTCATTATATAAACAAACTGAAAAAAACCCATATGATAATTTCATTAGATGCTGGAAAAGCCTTCAACAAAATACAACATCCCTTCATGATAAAGGTCTTGGAGAGAGCAGAGATACAAGGAACATACCTAAACATAATAAAGGCAATATACAGCAAGCCAACAGCCAACATCAATCTAAATGGAGAGAAACTCACAGCAATCCCACTGAAATCAAAACAAGACAAGGTTGTTCACTCTCTCCATATCTATTCAATATAGTATTGAGGTTCTAGCTAGAGCAATAAGACAACAAAAGGAGATCAAGGGGATACAAACTGGAAAAAAAGAAGTCAAACTCTCACTATTTGCTGATGATATGATAGATAACCGACCCTAAAAATTCTACCAAGGAACTTCTACAACTCATAAACACCTTCACTAATGTAGCAGGATACAAAATTAACTCAAAAAACATCAGTAGCCCTCCATTACTCAAATGATAAGTGGGCTGAGAAAGAAATCAGAGAAACATCACCCTTCACAACAGCCACTAATAGCATACAATATCTGAGTGTAACTCTAACCTAACAAGTAGAAGACCTGTATGACAAGAACTTTAAATCTTTGAAGAAAGAAATTGAAGAAGACACCAGAAAATGGAAAGATCTCCCATGCTCTTGGGGAGGTAGAATTAACACAGTAAGAATGACAATCTTACCAAAAGCAATCTTCATATTCATTGCAATGCCCTTCAAAATCCCAGCAAAATTCTTCACAAACATTGAAAGAACAGTACTCAACTTCATACGGAAAAGCAAAAATCCAGGATAGCCAAAACAATCCTGTAAAATAAAGGAACTTTTGGAGGCATCACAATCCCTGACTTCCAACTCTACTACAGAGCTATAGTACTGAAAACAACCTGGTGTTGTCATAAAAAAAAACAAAACAAAACAAAAAAAACAGACAGGAGGACCAATGAAACTGAATTGAAGATCCAGACATAAATCCACACACCTACAAACACCTGATTTTTGACAAAGAAACAAAAAATATAAAATGGAAAAAAGAAAGCATATTCAACAAATGGAGCTGGCACAACTGGATATTAACATGTAGAAGAATGAGAATAGAGCTATACCTATCACCATGCACAAAACTCAAATCCAAATGGATCAAAGATCTCAACATAAAGCCAACCACACTGAATCTCCTAGAAGATAAATTGGGAAGTACACCTGAACACATTGGCACAGGGGACCACTTCCTAAATATAAGCCCAGTAGCACAGACACTGAGAGAAACAATTCATAAATGGGACCTCCTGAAACTGAGAAGCTTCTGTAAAGCAAAGGACATAGTCAACAAGACAAAACAGCAGCCTACAGAATGAAAAAAGATCTTCACCAACCCCACTTTGTCTACAAAATATACAAAGAACTCA
The DNA here is from genome assembly GCA_004026605.1 of Ondatra zibethicus. Lineage (NCBI taxonomy): Eukaryota > Metazoa > Chordata > Mammalia > Rodentia > Cricetidae > Ondatra > Ondatra zibethicus. Next base: position 126,120 of record PVIU01003695.1, read on the forward strand.
AGAAATTAATCATCAATAGAACAAATAGTCCAATAAAAAAAATGGAGTACAGACCTAAACAGAGAACTCTCAACAGAGCAATCTAAAATGGCTGAAAGACACTTAAGGAAATACTCAACATCCTTAGTCATCAGAGAAATGCAAATCAAAACAACTCTGAGATTCCATCTTACACCTGTAAGAATGGCCAAGATCAAAAACAGTAATGACAACACTAATGATGTGAGGTAAAGGGAACACTCCTGCATTGCTGGTGGGAGAATAAGCTGGTACAGCCCCTTTGGATGTCAGTATGGTGATTTCTTAGACAATTAAGACACAACCCTCCTCAAGACACAATACCACTTTTGGGTATATACCTAAAGGATGCTCAATTGTGCCACAAGGACATGTGCTCAACTATGTTCATAGTAGCATTGCTTGTCATAGCCAGAACCTGGAAACAACCTAAATGCCCCTCGTCTGAAGAATGGATAAGGAAAATGTTGTACATTTACACAATGGAATATTACACAGCAGAAAAAATAATGACTTCTTGAAATCTGTGGGCAAATGGATTAATCTAGAAAACATCATATTGAGTAAGGTTACCCAGACCCAGAAAGACAAATATCATATGAACACACTCATAAATGGCTTTTAGATATAAAGCAAAGAAAACCAGCCTACAATTCACAATCACAGAAAACCTATACAACAATGAGTACCCTAGGAAAGAAATACATGGATCTAAAATACGTGGGACATAGAAAAAGACAAGATATAGCTTAATAAAAAGAATAAAAAGATAAAATAATATAAAATAGTGTATTTGAATAACCATAGGCAAAATAAACAAAAAGGAACTATGTTATAGAAAAGATAACTCAAAATTATGAGATGAATATAAATATAAAACAGACTAAAAAGTTCTGAGAAAAACATCCCTTCAAGAAAAATGTGTGTAAATAGTCAGGTAAATTGTTTTCAGATCTGAGGCCAAATGTCAGCTGGAAGAAAGGAAAGGTAGAAAGAGCTTCATTCAGTTACACTGCTTTTCTCCAGAACGTCTTACTAAGAGAATGAAAAGACGAACAAGCCCCGGGATGGGAACAAACAGGAAAACACGAGAGGACAGATACCCCTGAGGAAATGTTTTTCAACTCTTTAGCAATTAAGAATGCACTAATTGGGCTGGAGAGATGGCTCAATGTGCAAAAGAACTTGCTTTTCTGGGGCCCTGGAGGTCTGTTCCCAGTACCCACATGGCAGTTGTTGACCCTCTGTAACTCCAGGTCCAGGGGATCTAATGCTTTTTCTGACCTCAATAGGTTCCTGCATACACATGGTACTTATACATATTCCCAGGCACACACATATACATAAAATAAATATTTTAAAAAGAATATACTAATTGCTGCCCCAAATGAATCTAATAATGGTGGTTCACAACTGAATGGTGACTCCAATACTGGGAGGCTGAGACAGGGCAATCAAGTTTGAGTCCAGCCTGATCTATACAGCAAAACCTTGCTTCAAAACTAATGAATCAACCAGTTAATCATTTCACAATGGTATTGTCTGATAGAGCTTCCAAATGACTAAAATGATAAATGGAGACAATACCAGATATTTATGGGATCTTTTTCAAAACCCTCCCCTGAGAAGGCTCAGGGACTTCTGACAAAGAGGAAGCAGAAAGACCGTTAAGGGCCAGATGTGGTGGGTGTCTTCCAAACAAAATAGGGCGGGGACCTATATGAACTCATAAAACTGTGACAGCACACACAGGGCCTACACAGGTTCAAGACAGATAAAATCTTGGTACTGAAAAGGGAAGTGAACATGAAGTCCCACCCTGATCAAGATCTGATAAATCTTGATTTATTGATACAAGTTTAAGGTCAATTTTGTTATATGTATATTTCTGCTCTTGATTAAAGTACTGTGATTGTGTAGTTCATTTAAAAATGTAATGTATAATTAAGAAATATAGGTTAATAGATAATCATCTAAATAGTCAAGTTTGTAGTCATGTTAGCTATATTTTCTAGATGTGCATAGATATATTTCAGATAGGCATTCTCCATATTCTTTCAAAGACTACAGAATATGGCATTTAAAATGTTTTAATAACTTAGGGCTTTTCATGACAATGAGACACATCTGCTCCTGGCAGCACCAAACTACTTCCTGAGGAAGACTGGCATCGAAGACGCTCCTTATGGAGTTTGTTAGCCATTTGGGCAAGAAACTGCTCTTGCCTGGACTGCTTCACTGGACATGCAGTACCCACAGAGAGATGACTACTGAATTTGCCTCAAAGTGAGATGATTCTTCAGGGTTCTTTTTTTTTTTTTTGGTTTTTCGAGACAGGGTTTCTCTGTGGGTTTGGAGCCTGTCCTGGAACTAGCTCTGTAGACCAGGCTGGTCTTGAACTCACAGAGATCCACCTGCCTCTGCCTCCTGAGTGCTGGGATTAAAGGCGTGTGCCACCACAGCCCAGCTTCCTTCGGGGTTCTTGATTCATGAAAGAGTCTGTGAGACATTCTGAAGGATACAGAAGAAAGTGACTGAACTGCCTTTGAAATTTCTTGCTTCATGGAAAAGACTGCTGGATATTATTGGCCTGTAGGCTGAAGATGGTACAAAAGAACTTTGGGTAAATGTTCAGGCAGCAAGATGTCTCTGTCAATTCTAAAGTTTTGGAAGTTTTTTATAATGCACTTCCCATTTACTTAGGTAATATTATATCCTTCTGGAGTCTTTGATTGAGTTGAAGAATAGATAGATAGTTATAGTTTTCCTTAGTTATGATAAAAGATAAAGTAGATATAAATATTGTAACTCTAATTCTTGCTTTATAACTGTCTTGTTATATGTAATTTTACTATGTTAAAGCCTTCCTTTTTGTTTAAACAGAAAAGGGGAAATGGTGTAGGAGGTCCTTCTGTTTGTGTGTTGCTTTCATTGGTTAATTAATAAAGAAACTGCTTGTCCTGATAGGGCAGAACTTAGGTAGGTGGAGAAGACAGATCTGAATTCTGGGAGGAAGAAAGCAGAGTCAGAGAACCGCCAAGGAGCGGCCAGAATCAGACATGCTGAATCTTTCCCGGTAAGCCACAACCTCATGGTGATATACAGATTAATAGAAATGGGTTAAATCAAGATGTGAGAGTTAGCTAATAAGAGGCTAGAGCTAATGGTCCAAGCAGTAATTTAATTAATACAGTTTCTGTGTGGTTATTTCAGGTGTAAGCTAGCAGGGCAGCCAGGACAAAACAAAGGGACCCTTTCTCCATCAACAAAGATCTACCTGCAATTGATACCTGCCTGGAGAGGAAAGTCAGTTTTCTCTAGTGGAGTGACGCTGGGTGCATCCACCACACTCCATGGCAAGCCCAGTGCTCAGAAGTGGTTAGTCAACACAAAATGGACTCCATATGTTTTCTGTGGTTTGTTTGATTTTTGTCTTTTTGTTTGTTTTTAGCTTTATTTTATTTAAAATATTATTTATTTAGTGAAAAATATACTATGACCATGCTTTCCCCTTGTTCATCTCCTCCCAGACCCTCTTCACCTACAAACCTTCCAACTCTAAACCTTCTTCTGTTTTTGTTTGGTTTTGGTTTTGTTTATTGAGACAGGGTTTCTCTGTAGCTTTGGAACCTGTCCTTGAATTCACTCTGTAGACCAGGCTGGCCTCGAACTAATAGAGATCTGCCTGTCTCTGTCTCCTGAGTACTGGGCACCAATACCACCTGGCACAACTCCAAGCTTCTTTCTCTCTCTCTCTCTCTCATAAGAAAACAGACAAATATAAAAGACAAACAAACAAGGATTAAAAAACCAAACTAACGAAGAAAAATAAGAGAAAGTAAGAAACTAAGGAAGCACAAGAGAAACATACACAACACACACATACACAAAAACCCTAAAAATTCAAAATTGAAAAAAATATATACAGGAAAAATACCAACTTAAATAAAAAACCAAAACAAAGCGATATGAGACAAAAATGTCCAAAAATACCTTTGAGTTCATTTTGTTTTAGGCATCTACTACTGGACATAGGGCTTGCCTTTAAGTGGGGATTAAATCCCCAATGAGATTCCCTTAGAAAATCTAAGGTTTCCTTAGTGAATGGTTGCTAATTGGTCATAGCCTTTTAGTTGGGCATGAGAACTGTGTTTACTTCCCCGCTCAGGACTGGGACCCCATTGGGTTGGGATCTGTGCTGGCTCTGTTCATGCTGCCACAGTCTCTGTAAATCCATCAGTAAATCATTCCTGCTGTGTCTGGAAGACATTGCTTTTTTGGTATCATCCATTTTCTCTGGCCCATACATCTACTACAGGGGGAAGCGTCTCTGACAAGGGCTGAGCAAGACACTGATCTATGGGTGTATAGCAGTGTAAGCGGAGGCTGTTCCTTCATTACTCAAAATAATCACACAGAAACTGTATTAATTGCAACACTGCTTGGCTTATTAGTTTAGGCTTCTTATTAACTAACTCTTACATCTTAAATTAACCCATTTCTATTATTCTATATATTGCCACAAGGTTGTGGCTTGCTGGGTAAAGTTTCATCTGGCTGGCATCTGTCTCCTTTGGCGGCTACATGGCATTTTCCTGACTCAGCCTTCTTTCTTCCAGCATTCAGTTTAGCTTTTCTGACTAGTTCTATTCTGGCCTGCCACAGGCCAAAGGAGCTTCTTTATTAACCAATGATAGTAAAACATATTCACAGCATACAGAAGGGAATCCCACATCATAGCAGAATGTCATTAGGAGTCATTGTATTTCTAAGTCCCTTTAGCAGAACAATTTTGTTTTCCTCTAGGTTCATGGCCTATCTAGTCTCACATCCTTGGCCCCCTGAGCAGTGTCAGGGCTGGGTTCCATATTATTGAGGGGGCTTTCATCTCAATCAGATAGTGGTTTGTTACCCCCACATTTGTGCCTCTATTACATCAGTGTTTCATGCAGGTGGGTCACCCCTGTAGATAGAAGACCTAGGGTTTACCTTTCTGCTCTGCACACAGAGTACCTCCCAGTATCGTAAACACCATCAGTAGGGGTGAAGGCTCTAGTGAGGCACCAGGTCGATTTTTTGACTTCAGTGATATATATGGGTGTTGTCTTTAGCCATGGGGCCTTGCCCCATGCTCATTTGTAAAGAGCAACCAATAGCTTTGGCAATAGCCTGAGTTGTTTGGGGATTTCCATGGGGCCCCTTTGGCCCAAAACTCAATTAGATATAACCCATTCCTGGCACTGGAGATTTCATTTGGTGGTAAGAGATCCATTTTTGTTGTTGTTTGTGTGTGTTTGTTTATTTGTTTGTTTGAGAGTGAGAAAGAAGATGAAGTTGAGTGAGTAGGGGATGGGGAGGATTGGAGAAAAGTTGAGGAAAGAATACAATAAAAATATATTGTATGAGCAAAATCTTTTAAGAATCAATGAATTTTTTAAAATGAAAAATGCAACTCTTCCTCCTTCCTCAGTGCTGCCTGCAAGGTGCTTTTTGTTGCCTACCCTGAGATCTCTGGGGACAGCTAGATCGTCAAAAAGATAACCAAGGAGTTCATCCAGCAAGAGTCAGACTGATAACAGCAAAGTTAAGTGTAAGTAGCTGAAGCCAGGAGTTATGGATAACAAGGCTTAGAGAAGACCCAAGGACTGGATACTGACACCAAGACTAGTTATTGTAAGTCCTGGTCTGGGACCTCCATCTTTGGAGGCCCCGCCCCTGTGCCCACCAAGCCTTGGTCCCTCCCCAGAGGAGTGTCAAGGCAGCCCGCCAAATCTTGACCTCTCCCCCAGTCTATTCAAACTGCTCCCTGGAGAATCCCTTCGTGGTCTCTCCCCCCACCCAGTGCTTGTGTCTTCCCGATTCCCTTCAGGGCCACCGAGAGCACAGGAATCCCATTACACCTGGATATTTTTAATTTGGCTTGTTGTGATTTGGTTTGATTGGGATTTTTGCGTCGGCAGAGAGTTCACGTTAGGAATATTCCTAACAGTTATGAGCAATGAGGACAGCACACGCTGCTTGGTGGCTTTAAGAACTCCTAGTGTGCAACAGATTTTATCGTGCTGTGGTCACTCCCAATACTTCCCTCAAAAGCCACAGAGCCACCCTAAAAAGAGCTGCACAGCTGGATGTCAGTCACTGATTCCAATGCCAGGCTTTGCAGTGAAGGAAACGGTGGCTCATGTGCTTTAATTGTGCTTAAGTAGAACCAGAAAAACCACACTAAAAATGTAACGTACAACTATCATCCCACCAAGTAGCATACTCCTTAGTATTCATCCCAGAGAGCCAAGAGACTTCTGTGTGCCTGCGTGTGCATGCGCGCGCGCGCACACACACACACACACACACACACACTTATAGCAGGCTCTTCTTGTAAGAGCCCCAGACTATAATCACAACAGCAGTCTTTTACTGGGAGAGTAAGTAAATAAATTGTGACATATACATACATAGTAGACTGTTCAATAATAGAGAAATGAAGACTAGGAAGAAATCAAAGTCAATAAAGTGATTTCCAGTCAAGCGTGAGGACCTGAGTTCAAATTTGCAACAAGTTGAGCACACATCTGTAACCCCAGAACTAAGAGACCCAGGGTAGTATTTATTCAGATTTAGGGATGGAGAAAGGAAATAGACCCTTGGCGTAAAATATCCAGTCAGCTTCATCAAAACCATGAGATATAGGTTTAGTGGATACCTTGTCTAAAAAATATAAAGTCAACAATGACTGAAGAAAACACCCACACTCTGGCTTCACATGCAAGTGTGTGTATATGTACCTACACATAGAAAGGCACACACACAGTACATTGCAGTCACCCACACACGAACAACAGAGAAAAGAATAAACCGTAGCTATACACAGTCATCTGAATGACTCTTCAGAGAAGTATGCCAAGTGGAAAAAATTCTTCCATAAAATGATACATGCTTTATGCTTCCATTTATGCGACAATTTTCAAGTGACAATATTTTCGATTTGCAGGGCAGGTTGGTATTTGTTCAGAGTTAGGGATGGAGACGGGAATAGAAAGGAGGAGGATGCATTTGTCAAAAGACCAAAGGACATCCTTGTGATGTTGGAGAACACGTGAATCTGCACAGTGTTGAGTGGTATAGAACTTAAAATGCAAATCAGGACAAGTACAGTGGAAATCAAACAAAATCAGTGAATTCTATCAGTGTTGAGATACTGAGATACAACAAAGCATCACTGAGGAAGAAAATTGGTCAGAGTGCACAAAAGATTGTGTGTAAATCTATCATTTTACCTGCATATCTATATAAACCAGTGAGGTGTTTTATAGAGATGGTAAAGTTTAGAACAGCAAGCAATCTGTAATGTCAAAACATCTTTCTTGGAACTTGCCTGCTGCATTTATATTTTTGAAGGTATCTGATATTGATACTCAGAAAGAAATGATTTATTATTAGTAGTCGGCTCTCTTCTCTTTCTTCACTGGAAGTGTTTCAAACCCTTCCAAAAGGACTCTCTGGACTAGACACACGCATTCTCCTCCATTCCAGGCTCAGAAGAAGTTTCAGAGCCACACACCTGGGACCAGAACAAATGTGCTGGAGGCATCCGCTGCCCTTGCTCCTCAGAGCCAGAGAAACTAATCCTATTTTCCATGTCAGTTTCTGTTTCCCTCTTACTCACTGCCCAGAGATGCCTTCTGGGCTCCAGCCTTGTTCCTATGAAAAGGCTGCCTATTCAATCAGAGACACAAAGTTGCCTTGTGCCAACCAGGCATAGAAGACACAAGGGTAATTTATTCTGGCTAATAAGATGGGAGAAGGCATGTAGAGGCCAATTGTCTGCTGAGAACAAGAAGAGTTTCTTGTCTGGCAGTGTCTAATGTTGTAGCAGACACTATCATTTGTTTGTCCTGCAAACCTCCTTTATTGCTTAGAAAAAACTGTTTGGTATAGATACGGAGCGGGGGCTGTGATATTTGCTAACATACCCAGGGGATGAACAAATCACAATATCTTGATGCCATGCCATTCATGGTGCCAGCCTTCACAATCTCCCCAGGGACCCTCATCTCCTGGGATCCGTGACCAGGTGTAGTCCTCTTCTTCACTGGACAGGGTGATGTGTAAGCAAAAGGATATTGCGCAAACAGCAGAATCTGACTTTGGAAGCTAAATCTGGGAAACAATGCAGCTTTTACCTTGCTCCCTTGGATCACTGACTGTAGTGAAAGATCACTGGGATAACCCTTTGGTAAAGTCCAAATGGTTAGAATCTGGTGTATCCGAAGCTAACACAAATTTGCTTGGACTAACACCTCAGATAACTGTAATCCCAGCGACTGTCTTGCCTATAGTTTCATAAACACATTTTTGTTTGTATTCGTTCTTTACCCTATTTACCTTGCTATTTACCCTACTAAGTTGGTCTTTAAATTAATGCTTTTCTCTCTGCCTGCCATGAGTTTGGATTAGAGGTTTGTGCCACAATGCCCAGCCTTATAAGATAGTCAAATCAGAATGTCTTAGTTAAGTTTTACTCCAAATCATGGCCCAATAATCTGTAAGATATAATATTTGTTATTTTAGGTCACTAAATTTCAATATCATAAGCTATGCAACAAAACATAATTAATACAATGAGAATGTCGATTTTCATTTGCTTTTTGTGTCATATATAGCACATATGCAGCTAGAAAATCATGCTGTGGAAGTCACAGAAGTAGGTGATAATCCTTGACATTGCTCATATTTTAGTCTAGCCTTGGCCAGTGATAGTCCAGTCAGCCACATCTCTAGACCATACTTAGCACTGATTTATCATATTTACCTATCATATTGTATAAATAGTCCCTCCTTAACAAATCTCATGCTACAGGTATGATGTCACTGAGCACAAAGTTGAGAAGAGCCAAGATCAGCTCTTTCGAACCCATGAGAGTCATCTCTTGAGTACTGTTAGTTTTAGCTCAGAAGAGATAGATGGATCATATAGTCACACTATGCACCTCTGCTCACGTGACTAGGAACATCTTAAGAAATAGTGTAATGTGCTGGAGTCGTGCTGATCTGAGTGGCATGCACTGCCATCTGGGGCGGTGGTGACATCCAGACCCGGCTGTTTCTGACGACCATGTGTGTGTCTGTGATCCTATCACAGCTGGGGTCTGTGCTGAAGTCCAAGTCCTGTATTGCTACCCCAGGTCATTCAGTACCCTGAGATTGGGGTCACAACCTGAGGCTTTGGTGGTGTTTGGAAACCATGCCACCTCCCGAACTATCCCAACTTGAGTGTCAGTGCTGCCATCCAGAGCCAGAATGTCATGTGGGGCCAGACTGCTGCTGAGGGCCACGTCTGGGTCCATGGTCCAGCTATAGCTGGGATCTGCGTTGATGTCTGTGGTGTGGCCTGTGTCACTTCAAGGAGTCATAGGAACCATGCATGGTAAAATTAGAGGTCCATCTTGAGCTGGCCTGATGGCTAACTCAAATTTGTGAAGCTGGCCCATGGAAAACTGGCCCTGCCTTTTGCTGAACACTGCAACAAGAGAGCTGACTCTGACCCTCAAGGCTCTCATGGGATAGCTGGACCCTGTATTCAGGAGAGATAGTCCCACCTCTCGCCACAGGTGAGGGAGAACTGACCTTGATGGCATGGGCATAGAGGAGCTAACTCTGCCCCCTTACCTGAGGCGGGTGGCCCCAGTGGCCCATAATGATCAACTCAGCTACTACCTATGCCCACAGTTGGGCCTTGGGTTGGCCCACCTTCACATCCACCCCATCTAGGATCTGCTGGAGCTCACGAAGAAACTGGCCCAATGTAACAACATTGACAGGATCTCCGTGATTTAGGGTGGTAGCAGTGGATCCCCAAACTGCATTCCAGAGGAGTTCCGGTAAGGATGCAGTGATGGTGGTGTACCAGAAACCAGAGATCTTGAACTAGGTCAGTGACTCATTACAATGAACTTTAGCTGATTGGACAGAAAGGATATATACTATGTGACACACTGCTTCCAATGTCACCAGGATGAATGAATAGGTGTTGGAGAGGCAGGAAAGAAGGAGAAAGGAAGAGGTTTTATTTGTTTGGTTTTAGTTTGTTTTGTTCTTATTTTTGTTTATTTGTTTGCTTATTTTGGTTTGCTTTGTTTTTAAGCTTTCTTTTGGCAGGGGGCACTGCAGGGGGAAGGGAGGATATGAGGGCATGGGGAGGTGAGCAGAATTAGGGTTCAAAGTGTAAATTCCCAAAGAATCAATAAAAAGTTATGTTAAAAAGAAATAAATATTGGAATGGAGCTGGAGACATAGTTTACAAAGTAAAGTGCTTATCTTTGTACTTATCTTGTAAGTACAAAGACATGAGTTCAAGCCCCAGAACCCTTGCTTTTTTTTTTAAGCCAGGTGTGGTGGAATACACTTGGAATCCAATCACTAAGAAGGCAGAGACAAACAGTCCTAAGACTCACTGGCCATTTGGTCTAGCTTACTTGGTAAGCGCCAAGCCAGTGAGAGAGCTTGTAGTGACATTTCAGTTGCATTTTAATAAATAAAGACCACCTGAAGATCTGAGACTAAAATCGTCCCACTGGTCAGCTTTACAGAACAAATTATGGTAACCTGCACCTTTAATCTCAGTAGCCATAAAGACACATACCTGTAATTCCAGTAGCCACAATAACATGCAGAAGCCATAATGACTTGCACCTTTAATCCCAGTAGCCACACCTGTTGCCATAGAAACAGGGTGGTACATAACTTTAATGACAGTGGTGCATGCCTTTAATCCCGGCTCTAGAGAGGATTATAAAATTGGAGGAAACAGCTCTCAAACACGTAGTCTCCTTCTGACATTCCAGAAGGCAGGATCGCCATTTCAGACTGAGGTCGAGGTATGAGCCAGTGGCTGGATGTTTTGCTTTTTGGATCTTCATGTTGAACCCCAATTTCTGACCCTGAGTATTTTATTGATTGTGCTTCAAGAACCTATCTTAAAAATTAAAAAGTGGACAGCATAAATGACACCCCAGATTATCTCTAACTCCTACATGCATGCACACACACACACTTACACACACACATATACACATCCCCACTGACACATTCACTGGCATATACACAAACACACAAATAAACATAAGAGAAGTAGCATTTTTTGACAACAGCGTTTTTACACTATAACAAAGATCATATTTCCAATATCCAAACTCCTTCAGTATCTTCCTGAACTGGGCAAACGATTCTGATAAGAGCTGTGAAATTTAAGTGTGGAGATGGATCATAAATGGGCCCAGGCTTCTTTCCAAACCCATGAACCACTCTGTCACTCAAAGAGGTGGGCACAAAAGTGAGCTCCGCTAAATGTCCTTCAGCACCGTGGCCAGAAGTGAGGCCCAGCAGCAGAACGAGGCGCTGTCCCCCTACTTAGTGCTGAATTCTTCCTAAATGGGGTCTGACTCTGCCCACCATGCATAAGGACTCAACTCCTATGGCAGCATAGGGAATGTTGCTCAGTTCAAGCCAGGATCCAACAGAAACAATGAGTCTCTGAAAAAACTTACAAAACCCAGAATCGTTCCAGGTTTTCTGGCTTGATGGGCTGTCACAGCAGCCATGTTCCTTTTAGCGATGAAGAAGGCAAGAATACGCATTAGAAGAACGTATACTCAATGCTCATTCTGAGGCAGGCAAACACAGGGGATAGCCTAACAACCTGGAGCTCAGCTTATGCACACTCCTTTAATGCACAACCCTCTTCTAATGTACTTGGCGGCCCAGCTACTTACCCAAGAGTACAGTGCATAAACATCCCTCTTCAAATCATGAACCTAAGCAAACACAGACTCCCACTGCCCCAGCATTCAGGCAATCCCATCTCTGAACAATAGGATAACTCCCCAGCTCCTAACAGCAATCATGTAGGCAGATTCTACACAGTATATCCCTAATAAGAAAAGGAGAGGCTGATCAAGCCTGAGCTAGTTTGGGATGCATGCACAATAAAGCAAAACTGTGTCTTCAAGTAAATGTTCAGAGAGACACCCCTATTTGCCCTCTTATGCCATATATAAACCAGACTCATTAAGGGAAGGAAGATGAGCAGCAGGAAATACTAAAATACCTAACATAGTATTTAATCTATAAATCTAACTACAGAACTACCCAAACTAGGCCCCCTGGTTTTTCTGTACTTTTCTTGTAAAAAAAAAAAATATATAAATAAATAAAAAAATAGGTCCCTCAGGAACCAGCCAATTCTTTCTTTAAAACTCATGAAAGAGACCCCCTTCTACAGCCTGAAGCCCCGAATACTCTCCCCCATAACACCCACTGTCATACTGTACAGTGTGTCATTCTGTAATCCTTATTACTGCTTTGCCATGAATTTTGTCATTTGCAAATCTGTGTGATTCTTTTTTTATTTTCAATTTTCTGGATACGAGGCCAAAATTTTGAAAGCACCTGGACTAGTCTCCAATCACCTGTAACAATCTCTGGGCTAACAACTTTATATTTTTTGGTGCTTAAAACCCTATATGGAATTTTCCCTGACATATATGGAATCCATTCTCCTAGGTGGGGTCACCCAGCTTATCTCATGTTGGAAAAGACTCTTATCCCAGATCTCTGCCCAAAGGTACCAACTCATTGCAGTTTGAACACTACTGTTGCTGCTCAACTTATCTAAAAATGAAAGAGCATCTGGGGTAGGCAATAAAGGCTGCTGTTAACTTAGCTTAGAAGCTGGAGGACATACTGATCCGTCTGTGATCCTTCCTTCAGCTTTCTGGGGGGGGGCTTTTCTGAGGCTGGAAAGTGTGTTTATACTAAGTTCTACTCAAAACCATAAAGTAAAACAGTCCCTCCTGAACTGTCGGTGCCCTGGGGCTGAAAAGCACCAAAACATGGAAACAATTTGGAGATTCTCTGATGTGTGAAGGTCCCTGGTGAACAGAACGCTCTAAGACGAGGTTGTACCTCAAATGTGGTCAGGTCTGTGATAACCATACTTTGGAATAAATACTTATGCTATAAGTATGGCAGTTAAGTGCCAACACAGACTGTCTGCACCCAAATTAAATTTCCTGTCTGAGTAATTGGGGGCACATAACTCTACATGCCTCAGCATTCCCGTCTTTCAAATGTGAATGACAGGGTTGGTTTGTGCCATTACGTATGTCATGTGTCTAAGCTGGGAGGCTGCTCAATAAACAGCTTCATTTATTGCCACCACTATTATTAGTGTGTGCTGATGCAGGTCGTGGAAGGAAAAGGCTCAGCTCTTCCACATTAAAACGAAGAGGCTGGTGGAAAAAGTCCAGTGGTAGAGCACCTACTTAGCAGGCTGTGGATTTGAGTCCACACACCTCTCCCCCAGTAAAAGAGGGTCACTGCTTCCTGTGAGCAGGAAAGACAGGGTATATTGGGTCTCAGTGCCTCAGGCCCTCCCTACTGAGTCTTTGGGACTGTCCCCTGCAACAGAAGCTCCACCCCTGCCTTGCTCCTTTCTTAACCAGTACAGGAGACATCTTAGTCTCAGGTTCCCAGGTACTTCACAGTTAGGCTGCTTGCCAGGTGCCTACCAAGTCCTGTAGCTCTTCTTCTTTTCCCAGTCTCCCTGTCTTTTACCCTGATTGCTAACTCTTGTCCCCTGCTGCTCTTTTCGGAGGATGGAGACCTCCTCCCCACCAGAATCTTATGGATTTTTGCTCGGGAGTGAAAGATAACTGCTCCCGTGTTCTGTGATGACAGCTGAGAGGATGGCACAGTCTGTCTGGTATGTCAATTGTCACTGTGACTCCCTCACC